>RXID01011106.1:86656-91656 GCA_005019695.1 Trichopus zeylanicus subsp. travancoricus
ACTACTACTACTACTACTACTACTACTACTACTATTACTACCACTACTACTACCACTACTACTACTACTACTACTACTACTACTACTACTATTACTACCACTACTACTACCACTACTACTACTACTACTACTACTACTACTACTACTACTATAACTACTGCTACTACTATTACAACTACTACTAAATGTACTACTACATCTGCTGTTGCTATTGCTACTACTATTGCTACTACTGTTGCTACTATTACTTTTGCTACTGCTACTACTGCTACTACTATTGCTACTATTACTTTTGCTACTACTACAACAACTACTAGTACTCTACTATTGCGCCAACAGCTACTACAACTACTACTAGTTCTGCTACTACTATGCCACTACTTCTCGTACTACTGCTACTGCTGCTGCTACTACTACTTTGACTACTACTACTTCTACTACTACTGCTACTACTACTCCAACTACTATTGCTGCTACTATAGCTACTACTACTACTATTACTACCACTACTGCTATTGCTACTACTCCTACTACTACTGCTGCTGCTGCTACAACTACTGTTGTTGCAACTACTGCCGCTGGTACTACTACTTCTACTGCTATTGCTTCTACTACTACTAATACTAATTCTTCTACTATGAAAGCTACTATTGCTATTGCTACTATTGCGATAACTATTACTATTGCTACTACAACAAATACTACTACCACGATATCTAATTTTGCTGCTAATACTACAACCACTACAAATAGTTTTGCTACTACTATTACAGCAACTACTACTTTTATTGTTGCTACTACAATGATAATTACCACTATCACAACTACTGCTACTATTATTACTGCTACTATTGCCACTATGATAGCTACTTTTGCTACTAATACTATAACTTCTACTACTACTACTACTATTGTTGTTGCTGCTACTATTACTGCTGCTACTGCTACTAGTATTGCTCCTACAACCACTGCTTATACTACTACTAATACTATTGCTAATACTACTACTGCTAGTACAACTACTACTACAACTCTAGTAGTAGTAGAAGTTATTATCATTGTTGTTGTTATTGTAGTAGCACTAGCTATAGAAGTAGTAGTATTAGTAGTAGTAGTACAAGTAATTATAGCAGTGGAAGTAGTTGTAGTAGTAATTATTGTAATAGAAGTAGTCACAATAATAGTAGCAGTAGTAGCAGTAATAGTTATTGCAGTAGTAGTAGTAGTAGTAGTAATAGTCAAAATAGCAGTAGCAGTAAAAAAAGTAGCGATAGTAGTAGTAGTAATATTAGCAATAGTAGTAGTAGTAGCAGTACCGCAGTAGTACTAGTAGTAGTATTAGTATTGGTAGTAGTATTCAGATTAGTTGTAGTCATAGTAGTTGTCACAGAAGTAGCAGTAGTAGTAGTAGTAATAGTAGAAGTAGTTGTAGTTGCAATGAAAATAGTTGCAGCAATATCAGTAGTAGTAGTAGCAGTAGTAGTAGTAGTTGTTGTTGTAGTAGCAGTCGTAGTAGTAGTAGTAGTTGTAGTAGTAATAGCAGTACTAGTCGAATTAGTTGTACATTAGTAGCAATAGTAGCAGTACTAGTACAAGTAGTAGTAGTGGTAGTAGAATAAGTAGTAATGGTAGCAGCAGTAGCAGCAGTAGTAGCAGTAGTGGGAGTGCCAATAGTAGAAGTAGTAGTATAAGTTGTACTGGTAGTCGTAGTAGTAGCAGTAGTGTTACGCGTAGCAACAGTAGCAGCAGCAGCTGTAGTAGGAGTACTAGTTGTAATAGTAGTAGCAAAATGAGTAGTAGTAGTAGTAGTAGTAGAAGTAATAGTAGCAGAAGTAGTGGTAATATGAGAAGTAGTAGTAATAGTTGTAGTAGTAGTTGTAGTTGTAGCATTTGCAGTAGTAGTAGAATTATTAGTAGCAATAGTAGTTGTAGCAGAAGTAGTAGTAGTAGTAGTAGTAGTAGCAATAGTAGTCATACTTCTGGTTTTAGTAGTAGTAATAGTAGTCGTGGTAGTGGTAGTTGCGGTTGTAACGATTGTAAAGGAAGTAATGACAGTAGTTATAGTAGTAGCAATAGTAGCTGTATTAGTAGTAGTAGCAATAGTGGTAATACAGGTAGTAGTCCGGAAGCAATAGTCGAAGTGGCTGTAGAAGTTATAGCAACAATAGTAGGAGTAGTAGTAATACGAGTAGTTGTAGTAGTAGTTATAGTAGAAGTAGCAGTAGTAGCACATGTGGTAGTAATAGTAGTAGTAGGAGTAGTAGTTGTAGTAGGACAAGTAGTAATCATTTTTATTCTAGGAGAAGTTATAATAGTAGTAATAGTAGTAGTATCAGTAGAGGTAATTGTAGTAGCAATAGAAGCAGTAGTAGCAGTAGTAGTAGGAATAGTATTTGCGGTTGCAGCAGTAGCAGGAGTAGTTGTTGTTGTTGTAGTGTAAGTAGTAGCTGTACTAGCAATAGTAGTGGCAGTAGTAGTAGTAGTAGTTGATGTAGTAGTAGTAGTAGTAATAGTAGTAGGAGTAGTAGTTGTAGTAGGACAAGCAGTAATAGTTGTTATTGTAGGGGAAGTTGTAGTAGTAGTAGTAATAGTAACAGTAGAAGCAATAGTAGTAGCAATAGAAGCAGTAGTGGTAGCAGTAGTAGTAATAGTATTAGCAGCAGCAACAGTAGCAGTAGTAGTAGCAATAGAAGTAGTTGTGTAAGTTGTAGCTGTAGTAGCAATAGTAGTGGCAGTAGTGGTAGTAGCAGTAGTAGCAACAGTTGTAGCAGCAGTAGTTGTAGTAGTAGTGCTACTAGTAGTGATACTACTACTACTAGTAGCAGTTGTTTGAGGAGTAGTAGTAGTAGTAGTATTAGCAGCAGCAGTAGCAGTAGTGGTAGGAGTAGTAGCAGCAGTGACAGTAATCATTGTAGCAATATAAGTACTAGTAGTAGTTGCAACAACAGCAGTAGCAGCAGGAGCAGTAGTAGTACTAGTAGCTGAAGTAGTAGAAGTAGTCATCGTGGTACCAATAGTAGTAGAAGAAGTGACTATAGTTGGAGAAGTAGTAGCAGGAGTAGAAGTAGTAGTAGTAGCGATAGCAGTAGCAGCAGTAGTTGTCATAGTAGTAGTACTGGTAGTGGCAATGGCGGAAGTAATGGTACTGGTAGTAGTAATAGTAGTAGTAGAAGCAGTCGTATCAAAAGAAGTGGTCATAGTAGTAGCAATAATAGTAGTAGCAATAATAGTAGTAGAAGTGGTAGTAGTAGTCATCGTCGTTGTAGTAGTAATAGAAGTAGCAGCAGTAGTTGTAGTAACTGAAGTAGTCATAGTGGTAGTAGTAATAGTAATAGTAGCAATAGCAATAGTTGTAGCAGTAGTATGAGTAGTAGTGATAGTAGTAGTAGTAGTAGCAGTAGTAGTAGCAATAGTAGTAGCAGTAGTAATAGTTGTAGCAGTAGTATGAGTAGTAGTGATAGTAGTACTCGTAGTAGTAGTAGTAGCAGCAAAAGAAGTATAGTAGGAGAAGAAGTACTAGCAGCAATAGGTGTAGTAGTCATAGTGGTAGCAGTAGTAGTAGTAGTAGTAGTTTGGGTGACAGTAGTAACAACAATAGTAGAAGTACTAGTTGTAGTAGCAGAAGTCAGAGTAGTAGTAGCGGTTGTGGTAGTTACGGCTATAGTAGTAGTAGCTGTTGTAGTAGTACTAGAAGTAGTTGTTGTAGCAGCAGCAACAGCAGTAGTTCTTGTAGTAGTATTAGTAGTAGTAGTAGTGGCAACAACGACAGTAGCAGTAGTTGTAGAAGTGTTAGTAGTAGCAATAGCATTAGCAGTAGCAATAAGAATAGTAGTAGCAATAGAAGTAGTAGGAACAGCAGCAGCAGCAGCAATAGTAGTAGTAGTAGCAGTAGTAGTAGCAATAGTAGTAGTTGTTGTTGTTGTCATAGTAGTAATAGTAGTAGTGGCCGGTGTAGTAGCAAAAGTAGTTGTAGCCGTAGTAGAAGTAGTAGTCATAGTAGTAGAAGTAAAAGTAATAGTAGTAGTAGTCGTAGTAGTAGTAGTAGTAATAGTAGCAGTAGTAGTGGTAGTAGGAGTAGTAGTAATAGTAGTAGGACTAGGAGTAGTCGTAGCAGTAGTTATAGTAGTAGTAGTCGTCGAAGTAATAGTACATTATGATCAATAGTAGCAGTAATAGCACTAGTAGAAGTTTTAGTAGTAGTATAAGTAGTAGTGGTAGTGCAATAGTAGCAGTAGTGATAGTAGTTGTAGTGGGAGTGCCAGTACCAACGGTAGTTGTAGATGTTGTACTAGTAGTAATAGAAGCAGTAGCAGTAGTAGTACCCGAATTAGCAGCAGTAGCAGTAGCTGTAGTAGGAGTACTAGTAGTAGTAGTAGCAGAAGTAGTAGTAGCAGTAGTAGAAATAGTAGTAGCAGAAGTAGTGGTAATGTGAGAAGGAGTAGTAATAGCTGTAGTAGTAGTTGTTGTACAAGGAATTGTAGTAGTAGAAGAAGTATTAGTAGCAATAGTAGATGTAGCAGGAGTAGTAGTAGTACTAGTATTAGCAATAGTAGTCATACATTTGGTCTTAGCAGTAGTAGTGGTAATCGTGGTAGGAGTAGTTGCGGTAGTAATGGTTGTAGTGGAAGAAACAATAGTAGCAATAGTAGTATCAGTAGTAGCAGTAGTAGTAGTAGCAACAATAGTGGTAATAGAAGTAGTAGTGCGAAAGCATTAGCCGATGTGGCTGTAGAAGCTGTAGCAACAGTAGTAGTAGTAGTAGTAGTAATACTAGTAGTTGTAGTAGTAGTTATAGTTGAAGTAGTAGTAGTAGTAGTAATAGTAGGAGTAGTAGTAGATGTAGAGCAGTAGGAGTAGTAGTAGTAGGACAAGCAGTAATAATTGTTATTGCAGGAGAAGTTGTAGTAGTTGTAGTAGTAGTAGTAGTTGTTGTAATAATAGTAGTAGCAACAGAAGCAGTAGTAGCAGCATAAGTAGTAATAGTATTGGCAACAATTGTA
>RXID01011106.1:96656-210575 GCA_005019695.1 Trichopus zeylanicus subsp. travancoricus
GGAGTAGTAGTAGTAGTAGTAGTATATCGGGCAGGGGTAGCAATAATTGCACTAGTAGGATTAGTTGGAGTAGAAGTACTAGTACTAGTTGGAGTACTACTTGTAGTAGTAGTTGGAGTAGAAGTATTAGTATTAGTAGTAGTTATAGTAGTAGAGGTAGTGGTAGTACTATCAGGAGTAGTTGTAGCAATATTAGTTGTAGTTGTAGTAGTGGTAGTAGTAGTAGCAGCAGTACTAGTAGCAATTATACTAGTAACAGCAGCAACAACAGCAATAGTAGCGGTAATAGTTGTTGGTGTTGGAGTAGAAGTCGTAGGAGTAGTAGTAGTTGTAGCAGTAGTGGTATTAGCAATAGTAGTAGTTGTAATAGTAGTGGTAGTAGTAGAAGCAGTAGTAATAGCAGTAGAAGTAGTAGTAGCAGCAGCAGTAGCAGTAGCAATAGTAGCAGTACTAGTAGCTGCCGTATTAGTAAAAGTAGTAGTAGTTATTGCGGTGGTTGTAGTAGGAGTAGTAATAGGAGTAGCAGTTGTCGTAGTGATAGTACTAGTAGTAGCAGTAGTAGTAGTCACAGAAGTAGCAATTGTACTAGGCGTAGATGCAATAGCAATTGTGGTAGATAGTTGCAATAGTAGTATTAGGAGTAGTAATAGTAGCTGCAGTAGTAGTAGCAGTATTGGTAGTAGTAAGAGAAGTAGTAGTAGCAGTAGTGGTAGTAGTCGTAGTTGTACCAGTAGTAGTAGGAGTAAAGCTACTACTACAACTATTACTAGAAAAACTAATATTACTACTACTACTACTACTAGGAGCAGTAGTAACAACAGTAGTAAGAGAAGTAATCACCGTAGCACTAGTAATTGTAGCAGTTGCGGTAGTAGTCACAGTAGTGGTAGTAGTAAGAGAACTAGCAGTAGTAGCAATAGCTGTAGTAGTAATCGTAGCAGTATTAGAAGTAGTAGTAGAAGTAGTTGTTACAACAGTAGTAGTACTAGTCGCTGTTGTAGCAATAGTAGTAGTACTACTAAAACTACTATTACTACTACAGCTGCTGCTGTTGCTACTTTAATTACTACTACTATTATTACAATGAATACTACTATTACTATTACTACTATTACTACTACTGCTACTACTGCTCGTACTATGACAATTATTGCTACAACTTCAACTACTAAACCTACAACTATTGCAACTACTGCTACAGCTATTACTATAACTACTACTCTTACTACTGCTATTACAACAACAACTACTACTACTACTATTACAAACAAAACTACTACTACTGCCATTGTTGCTGCTACTATTGTTACAACTACAACTACTACTAATGCTGCTATTACTACCACTACTACTCCCAGTACTACTGTTACACCTTCTACTACTACTCCTCCTACTAATACAATCACTGCACCTACTACTACTGCTACTACTACTGCAACCACTACTACACCAACTACTACAACAACGACTACTACTATTACCACTACTATTACCACTACTAATACTACACCAACTACTACTACTTCTAGTACTGCTACTACTACTACTGCTACTACAATTGTTGTTGTTGCTACTACAACTGATGTTGCCACTACTACTACAATTAGTTCTTTTGTTATTGTTGCTGCTACTACTATTACAGCTACGACTATTACTTCTACTACTTCTACTACTACTACTAATACTACTACTACTATTATTATAACTTCTATTACTATTACTACTACTATTACAACTACTATTACTACTACTAGTACTACTAGTACTATTACTAGGACGACTACTACTACTACTTCTACAACTACTATTACAACTTCTGCTACTGCTACTACTACTACAATACTACTACTACTACTACTATTACTGCTACTGCTATAATGACTACACTACAACTACAACAACTACTGCTGCTAGTACTACTACGGCTACTGCTGTTGTTACTGCTACTACTACTACTACTAGTACTATTTGGCTACTACTTAGTAGTACTATTTGGCTACTACATCTACTACTACTCGTACCATTCGGCTACTACATCTACAAATACTACTAGTACAAAAACAACTAGTGCTAGTACAAACACTACTACTACTACAACAACAATTACTATTACTGCAACAACAACTGCTATGACTACTACTCCAACTATTACTGCTACTACTACTACTACATCTACAACTACTACTATTCCAACTACTACTACTACTACTCCTACTACTACTACTACTACCACCACAGCAATTACCACTACTAATATTACTACTAGTACTACATCTACAACTACTACTATTCCAACTCATTGTACTGCAACAACTACTACTCCTACTACTACTACTACTACCACCACAACAATTATCACTACTAATATAACTACTACAACTACTACGATAAATACTACTACTACTATTGCTACTACGGTTTATACTACTCCTATTACTATTACTACTACTACTACTATGCAACTTCTTCTGCGATTACTACTAGTACTACTAATACTACAACAACTACTACTATAACTACTACTACTTCTACTACAACTGCTACTACTACAACTACTCCTAGTTCTACTACTTCTATTATTATTATTACTACTACTACTACTACTACTTGTGCTGCTCTTCCTACTGCTACGATTACTATTACTACTACTATTACTACTACTACTTCTTTATTTACTACTACTACTACTACCAGAACTACTGTTGCTACTACTATAATTTCTACTATTATTACTACTGCATCTTCTCCTACTACTTCTGCTACTACAACAGCAACTAATACTACTATTACTACGACTACTATAACTATTAGTACTACTCCTGCTACAACTACGACTACTGTTACTACAACCACAAGTACTACTCATAGTATTACAACTCCGACTCCAACTCGTTCTCCTATTCGTTCTAAAAAAACTACTACTACTACTATTTCGACTAACTCCGAATATTCCAACTTCTATTTCTACTACTATAACTTTTACTACTATTACTGCTTCTACTACTACTACTACTTGCACTCCTGCTGCTACTACTACTTCAACTACTATTACTAGTACTACTGCTTCTGCTACCACTTCTATTACAACTACGACTACGAATACCATAACTACAAGTACTACTACAACAACAACAACTACTAGTACTATTAGTCCAAATACTACAACTACTACTACTACTATGACTATTACTACTAGTACTACTACTACATTTGCTATGACTACTACTCCAACACCTACACCTACTGCATCTATGATTATTACTACTACAACTAATACTACTACTAATATTATTGATCCTATTACTACTATTACTACTACTACTACTACTACTACTACTACTACTACTACTACTACTATTACTACTACTATTACTACTCCTACTCCTGACACTACTACTATTGCTGCTGCTTCAACTGATCTTACTACCATTACTACTACAACTATTACATCAACTACTACTACTGCTATTACAACAACAACAACCACTACTATTGCTGCTACTACTTCTACTACTACTACCACTACTCTTACTACTACTCCTAGAACAACAACGACGACGACTACTACAACTACTACTACTTCAACGACTACTTCCACTGCTACTCTACGACTATTATGACAAGTACTATAAATACTACTACAACTACAACTATTGTTGTTAATGCTGCTGCTAGTATTGCCGTTTCTACTACTACCACTTCTACTGTTGTTGTTGCTGCTGGTACTACTACTACAACAACTACTACTACCTCTACTACTGCAACTACTACTACTACTACTATTACTAGTTATTCCACTACAACTACTACTACTACTACTGCGAATGTTATTGCTACTACTGCAACCACTATTATTACTGCTACAGCTTCTACTACTAATGCTATTTCTACTACTACTTCTTCTACAGCTTCTACTACTACTGCTATTAGTACTATTACTATTCCTAATTCTACTACTACTACTACTACTCCTGCTTTTACTACTACACTACAACTACTTCTACTTCTACTACTACTACTACAACTACAACTACTACTACCACTTTTGCTACTATTTGAGCTACTACTTCTACTACTACTCCAATGCCTATTGCTACTACTCTTACTACTACTGCTATTGGTCAAATACTACTGCTACAACTCCTACGACTTCTGCTACAAGTCCTACACCTATTGCTACTACAACAACAACTACCACAACTGCAATTACTTCTACTACTACTACTGCCACTACTATTACTCCTTTTGCTACTACTACTACTGCTACTACTATGACTACTACTGCAACTACTACTACTACTATTACTATTACTGCTGCAACTACTACTTCTACTATCACAAATACTACAACTATTATTCCAACTACTACTACTCGTGCTGCCGCTGCTACTTCTACTACTTCTAATGTTGCTGCTCCTAATACTACTGTAACTACTTCTGTTGCCACTACTACCACTACTACTAATATTACTACTATTGTTGTTGCTATTATGAATACCAATGCCAATGCTGCTGCTGCTGCTACTACAACTACTACTTCTACTTCTCCTGGTACTACTTCTGCTGCAACATCTACTACTACTACTACCACTACTGCTGTTGTTGCTACTACTACAGCAACTACTACTTGTACTACTAGTACAACTCCTACTAGCACTTGTACTATTAGTACAACTACTAATACTACTACTCCTTCCACTATTGCTACTACTACTACTTTCGCTACTTTTACTCCCACTCCAACTCCTCTCCTACTTCTACTCTTATTACTACTACCAGAACAACAATTGCTAGTAGTAGTACTAGTACTACTACTACAACAACAACAATTGCTACTACTACTACAACTGCTCCCACTACTCCAATGATTACTACTCCTACTACAACTCCTACTCCTACTCCCACTACTACTACTACATCTCCTACGAATACTACTACTACTACTACTACTAGCAGTACTACAATTACAACTACAATGACTACAACTACACCTTCTCTTACACCAGCTCCTACTACTAGTTCACCTACTCCTACTACTGCTACTACTACTACTACTACAACAACTACGTCTACTATTACTACTACTACTCCTAGTAGGACTACCGCTACTAGTACAATAATGACTTACTATTACTACTATAGCTACTTCTACTACTGATAGTCCTACGACTAGTGCTACAAGTACAAATACGTCTACTACTACTACTACTACTCCTCCTCCTCCTCCTTATTACTGCTTCTACTACTACAACTACTACTACTAGTGCTACCCCAACTACTACTACTACTACTACTACTACTACTACTACTACAACAACTATTAATACTCCAACTACTACTACTACTACAACTACAACTACTTCTACTACTACTACTACCACCACCACTACTACTATTCGTAGTACTACTACTACTATTACTGCTACTTCTACTACTAGTACTGATTTTGCTAGTACTACTTCTGCCACAACTACTGCAACTACAACTACTACTACCATTACTACTGCTACAACTGCTACTGCTACTACCGCTATGGGTACTAATGCTACAACGACTATGATTACGGCTACTACTACTACTACTACTACTGCGACTACTTCTACTACCACCACTACTACTACTGCTACTGCTGCTGCTGCTACCACTATAGCCACCACGACTAATGCAACTTTTGCTGCTACTATGACTACTGCTACGACTACCACTTTTGGCACTACAGCTACTGCTACTACTGCTACTAATTCTTCTAATACTAATACAACTAATACTACTAGTACTACTACTGCTACCACAACTCCTGCTACTATTATTATTATTGCTACTACTCCAGTAGTAGCCACTAATACTACAACTATGGTAGCAACAACAACAACTGCTGCAACTACTACTTTGACTACTACTACTATTGCTAGTATTATAAATACTCATACTATTGTTGCAGCTATTACAACTACTACAATAAAAACTACTGCTGCTACAACGGCTACTACTACAACTTCTGTTGGTAGTACTGCTACAACTACTACAACTGCTACTGCTGCTACTAGTATTGCTATAGCAAGTACTGCTGCTATTGTTGGTAAAACAACTACTGCTACTACAACAACTACTACTACTACTACTTCCACTACTGCTACTACAACTTCCACTACTACTACTAGTACAGCAACAACAACCATAGCGACAACCACAACTACTACCAATACTATGACTACTCCTGCAACTACTACTACTCCATCTGCTGCTTCTACTGCTACTACTAATAATACTATGACCTCTACTACTATGACTTATACTACTACTACTACTACTACTACTACTGTTACTACTGGTACTACTCCTGCATCTATTACCATTGCAACTACAACAGTTCCTACCACTTCTACTACTACTACTAGTTCAACAACAACAACAACTACTACTGCTACTACTAATGCTATGGGTACAACTACTACTGGTACTACTCTTGCAACTACTACTACTACTCCTTCTACTACTGCTACTACTACTCCTGCTGTTGCGACTTCTACTACTATCAGTTATATTGCTACTACTACTACTACAACAACTGCTACGGGTGCTACTACTGCCACTATTACAGCTACTACTGCTACTATTACAGCTACTACTGCTACTGCTACTACTAATACAACTACTGCTGCAACTACTACTGCTACTACAGCAACTGCTACAACCACTACTATGACCACTGCAACTTCTAGTAATACTGCAACTACTACTACTATTACTACAACAACTACAGCTACTACTACTCCTACTTCTACTGCTACTACTTCTACTACTGCTACTGCTTCTACTACTACTACTAAAACTATAAGGACTCCTACTTCTATGACTACTGCGAATGCTAGAACTACCACTTCTCATACTACAACTAATACTACTACTACAACTGCTTCTACTACTACTACTATTACTATTATGGCTATTGCTGCTACTACTACACCAACTACTACTTCTACGCCTACTACTACTTCTATTACTATTTTTACTACTACTCATGCTAATAGTACTAACAATACTACAACTACTACTACTACTTCTGCTAGTACAATTGCTCCTACTAGTACTACTGCTACTATTATCACTAATACTGTTAATACTACTACAATTACTATTACTAGTATTACTGCTACTACTACTTCTACTACTACTACTAATACTATTACTACTACTACCACTACTACTACTATTACTACTACTGCTACTATTACAACTACTACTACTACAACTTCTCCTATAATAACAACTACTACTACATCTCCTACTACTACTAGTCCTACTACTACTTCTGTGACTACTGCTACTATTACTACTATGACTACAACTACTACTTCTACTACTTCTACTACTACTACAGCTAATACTAGTACTACTACTTCAACTACTACTACTACCACTGCTACTACTCCTACTACTACCACCACTAGTACTGCTACTGCTACCCCTACTAAGACTACTTATCATACTACTGCTACAACTGCTACTACTAACACTAATACAACTACTACTACTCCTACAAACTCTACAGCTACTACTTCTATTACTAATGAGACTAGTACTCTAGCTACCACTACTTCCACTACTGCTACTGCTGATACAACCACTACTACTTCAACTACTACTAATTCTACTCCCCTACTACTACTACTACTACCGCTACAACTACTACAACTACATATCATACTAATACTACTGCAACTACAATTACTGCTACTAATACTACAACTACTACTGCTACTCCTACTACTACTACTACTGTTGCTACAGAGACGACTGCTACTATTGCTACTGCTGATATGACTGGTACTACTTCCACTACTATTACTATTACTACTACTATTAGCGCGGCTACCACTGTTGCAATTGCAACAACTACTACTACTGCTGCTGCTGCTACTACTACTGCTATTGCTGCTACTACTACTAATGCTACTACTTCTTCTACAACTACAACTCTTACTACTACTTCTATTACTACTATTTCTACTATGAATACTACTACTAGTACTACTGTTGCTCCTACTACAACTATTGAAGCTACTACTACTACTACTAGTACTATTTTTACTACTGCTACTACAACTTTTGATACTACTATTACTACTCCTACTATGATTTCTACTACTATGATTACTACTACTACTCCGGCAAGTACGACTACTACTACAACTACTACAATGACTTACTATTACTACTACAACAACTACTACTACTCTTGCTCCTACGACTAGTACTACTACTACTACTACAATTGTGCTGCTACTACTACTACTACTAATACTACTACTGCACTACAACTGCTGCTATTTTGACTACAACGACATCTGATATTACTTCTGATGCTATTGCTACTACTTATTCTCCTATCACTTGGGCAACTACTAATGCTACAACAACAACAACTCCTACTGCTACTACAACTTTTGCTACAACTAGCACTGCTATTGGTGCTACCACTACTACTATAACAACAATAATAACTACTACAACTACTACTATTGCTGCTGCTACTACTATAGCCACCATGACTAATGCTACCTCTGCTACTACTCTGACTTTTGCTACTACTACCACTTTTTCCACTATAGCTACTGCTACTATTGCAACTAATTCTACTGCTACCATTACTCCTGCTACTACTATTACTATTACTACTAATCCTACAGCAACTACTAATACTACTACTATGACTACTATAAAAACTATTATTGCAACTATTGCTTCTACTACTACTACTATTGCTTCTACAACAACTACTCCCACTACTACTGCTGCTACTACTACTGCTACTACTACCACTACTATAAATACTCATACTATTATTGCTTCTATCACTACTACTATTACAACTATTTTTGCTGCTGCTACTACTGCTACTACTACATCTGTTGGCACTACTACTGCTACGACAATAACTGCTTTTGCTATAGCTGGTACTGATGTAGCAAGTACTACAACTATTGTTACTATTGCGGTTGTGAATAGAACTATTGCTTCTACAACTACTACTGCTACTACTACTTCCACTACTGCGACTACAACTATTGCCACTACAATTGCTACTGCTACTACTACTTCCACTACTGTTACTACAACTACGGCTACTACAACTACTACTACTACTACGACAATAACAATAACTTCTACTATTACTACTACTAATAGTATGACTACTACTACTATTGGTGATACTCCTGCAGCTACTACTACTGCTTATTTTGCTATGGCAGCAACAACTACTACTACTATTGCTGCTTCTACTACTATGACTTATGCTACCACTACAATGACAACTACTACTACTACTTCAACAATAATAATAACAACAACTACTACTAATACTATGGCTACAACTACAATTGCTACTACTCCTATAGCTACTACTACAGCTCCTTCTGCTACTACTACTACTACTAGTACTACTACTGCTGCTACTATGACTATGACTTATACTACTACTGCTACAACAACAAGAACTACAACTACAACTACTGCTACTACTATTGGTACTACTCTTGCAACTACTACTACTATGACTACAACAACTCCCACTACGGCTACAACTATAAATGCTTCTTCTACTACTACTACTATGGATACTGCTACTGTTGCTACTACTCTTGATCCTACAATGATTGCTCATACTGATATTGCCACTACTATGGCAATTGCTACTACTACTACTGCTACTGCTACTATAGCTAATTCTGTTACTACTACAAAAACTACTACTACTGCTGCTATTACTTGTACTGCTCTTACCACTACAACTGCTACTATTATGGCAACTGCTTCTACTACTGCTACAACTATTGGTAATACTACTATAGCTACTTTTGCTACTACTACAACTACTATTATTCCTACTACAACATTTGCTACAACTACTACTATTGGTACTACTCCTACAACTACCACTACTACTCCTACTAGTACTACGACTACAATGATTCCTACTACAGCTACTACTACTAGTATTGTCGCTACCACCACTACTACTACTACTAATACTACTACTGCGCTACTATTGCTGCTACTTTTACTACAACTTTTGCTATTACTTTTGCTACTGCTACTACTTATTTCGCTACCACTTGTGCAACTACTAATGCTGCTACTACTACTACTACTACTCTTGTTGCTGCTGCTAACTACCACTACTACAACTACTATTACTATCATAACTACTACTGCTACTATAACTTTTGCTACAACTAGTACGGCTATTGGTACTACTATGACTACTACTAGTACTACTGTGACTACTACTACATCTATGACTTCTACTACTTCTACTACTATTACTTCTGCTACAACTATGACTACTATGTTATTCCTATGGCTATACTACTACTACTGCTACTGCTACTACCACTATAACTGCTACTGTTGCTACTGCTACTACTTCTACGGCTACTAACATAACATTAGTAGTAGTAATAGTATTAGTTGTAGCAGTAGTATTAGCAGCTATAGTAGTAGAAGTAGTATCAGTAGTAGCAACAGCAATAATAATACCAGTTATTATCATAGTAGTAGTAGCAGTGGTAGTGTTAGTAGTAGTAGTAGCAGTAGTAGCAATAGTAGTAGATGTAGTAGTACTAGTAGTAGTAGTGATAGTAGTAGTAGTGGTAGTGTTAGTAGTAGTAGTAGTAGTAGTAGTACTAGGAGTAACAACAATAGTAGCAGTAATAGCAGTAGTAGCAACGAAAATAGTAAGAGCAGTAGTAGTAGCAGTAGTAGTGTTATTAGCAGTATAACAAGCCATAGTAATAGTCACAATAGTACTATTACTTGTAGGACTAGTAGTAGTAGTAGTAGTAGCAGTTGTCGCAATCGCAGTACAAGTAGTACTAATAGTAGTAGTATTACTAGTAGTTGATGTAGTAGTTGTACCATTAGAAGAGGTAAGAGAAGTAGTAGCATTAGGAGTAGTAGCGGTAGTGGTCGAAGTAATAGCAGCAGTAGTAGCAGTGGTAGTTCCAATAGTAGCAACATTAGTGGTAGCAGTAGGAGAAGTAGCAGTAGTTGTAGTAGCTATACTAGTAGTCATACTTGCAGTAGTAGTAGTATAAGTAGGTACAGCAGTAGCAGTAGTAGTAGCATTTGTAGTAGTAGTAGTCACAATTGTAGCAATAGTAGTAGGCATAATAGTAGTAGTAGTTGTTATAGTAGTAGTCACAGTAGTCTTAGTAGTAGCAGTAGTAGCAGCAGCAGTAGTAGTAGTAATAGTAGTAAGAGTAGTAATAGTAGTAGTAAGAGGAGGAGGAGTAGTAGTTGCTATAGTAGCAGGTATGGTAGTAGTAGTAGTAGTAGTTGCCATAGTAGCAGTAGTACAAGCAGAAGAAGTGGTAGCAGTAGTTGTTGTTAAAGTAGTAGTAGTATCAGCAATAATAGTAGTAGCAGAAGTCGTAATTGTTGTAACAAAAGTAGACATAGTGATAGTAGTTTTAGTAGAAGTAGTTGTAGAAGTTGTAGAAGCAGCATCAGCAGTAGCAACAGCAGTAGCAGAAGGAGTAGCAGCGGTAGTAGAAGTATGGGTAGTAATAGTAGTAGTAGTAGTTATAGTAGTGCTAGTAGTAGTAGTAGTTATAGTGGTGCTAGTAGTAGCAGTTGTAGCAGAAGTTGGAGTAGTTGTACCATTAGAAGTAGCTATTATAGTAGTAGGTGTTGTAGTAGCACTAGCTATAGTAGTACTAGTCGTAGTGGCTATAGTAGTAGTAGAAGTAGTAGTTGCAAAAGAAGTAGTAGTAGTATTAGTAGTAGCAGCAGCAACAGTTGTAGTTGTAGTTGTTGCATTTGGAGTAGTAGAAGTGTTAGTAGTAGTAGTAGTAGAAGCAGATGTAGTAGTAGTGGTAGTAGTAGTAGTAGTAGTAGTAGTAGAAGTAGGAGTAATAGCATCAGTAGTAATAGTAGCAGTAGTTACAATAGTAGCAGTAAAAATAGTAGGAGCAGCAGTGGCATTGTTGTTAACAATAGAACAAGTTGTAGTAGTTATAGCAATAGTACTAAAAGTATTAGGAGTAGCAATCATAGTAGCTGCAGCAGCAGTAGTAGTGGTAGCAGTTGTAATAGTAGTTGTAACAATAGTAGTAGTAGTTACTGTTGTTGTAGTGGTAATTACAGTAGTAGTAGTAGTAGATATAGTAGCAGAAGCAGTGCTAGTAATAGTAGTAGTAGAAGCAACAACAGCAATAGTAGCATTAGTAGTTGTTGTTGAAGCAGTAATAGTAGCAATAGTAGCAAAAGTAGTACCCATAGTTCCAGTAGTAGTAGTAGTAGATGCATTAGCAGTACAAGTGGCAAAAGTAGTACTAGCAGTAGTTGTGGTCGTAGGTGAAGTAGTAGTAGTTGTTATAGTTGCAGCAGCAATAGTAGTAGTAGTAGTTGTAGTTGTGGTAGAGGCAATAGTAGCTGCAATAGTAATAATAGTCATATTATTATTAGTACTAGTAGTAGCTGTTGTTGTTGTATTAATAGTAGGACTAGGAGGAGGAGGAGTAGTAGTTGTTGTTGTTGTAGCAGTAGTAGTAGGAGTTGGAGTAGTTGTAGTAGGAGTAGTAGTAGCTGGAGTAGGGGTAGTATTAGCAGTAGTAGTAGCAGAAGTATTCGTAGTAGTTGTAGCAGCTACAGTTGTAGTAGTAGTTATTGTTGTAGTAGTAGTAGAAGCAATAGTACTAGTTGTAGTAGTTGTAGTCGGACATGTAGTAGTTGTAGTATTAGTAGCCGCAATAGTAGTAATAGTACTAGCAGTTGTAGTAGTAGTAGTAGTGCCTGTAGGTGTAGTTGTAGTTACAGTAGCAACAGTAGCAATAGCAATAGTTGTAGCAGAAGTAATAGTAGAACCAATAGCAGTAACAGTAGAAGTAGTAGTAGTAGTACTAGCAGTAGTAACAAAAATAGTAGCAACAGTAGTAGGAGTAGCAGTAGCAGTAGTAGAAACAATAGTAGTAGTACTAGTAGTAGTAATAGTAGCAGTAGTAGTAGTAGTAGCGGTAGAAGTAGCAGTCATGGTAGTAATAGCCGCATTTGTAGTAGTAGTAGTAGTAGTAGTAAAAGTAGTAGCAGCAAAGCAGTAGTTGCAGCGGTAGTATTAGTAATAGCAGTAGTACTAGTAGCAGTAGTAGTAGACGTAGTTGTTATAGCCACAAAAGTAGCAATAGTAGTAGCTATAGTAGGAGTAGTAATAGCAGCAGTAGTTGTAGTAGTTGCAGCAGCAGTAGTTGCAGTAGTAGCAATAGCAACAATAGTCGTACTAGTAGTAGTAGTAGTGGCAGTACCAGAAACAGTAGCCACAACAGTAGTAATCGTAGTAGTAGTAGTAGCAAAACTTGTACCCATAGTTCTAGTAGTGGTAGTTGTAGAAATAGTAGTAGTAGTAGTGGTAGAAGTATTACTAGCAGTAGTAGTAGTTGTAGGTGAAGTAGTAATAGTTATTGTAGTAGCAGCAACAGCAGCAAGAACAGTAGCAGTAGTAGTAATAATCTTTGTAGTTGCCATTATGGTAGTGGTAGCATTAGTAGCAGTAGTTGTTATAGTAGTATTATTATTAGTAGTAGTAGTCATAGTAGTAGAAGAATTAGTAGTAGTATTTGTAGTAGTTGTTGTTGTTGTAGTTGTAGTTGTAATAGTAGCCGTTGTTGTTGTTGTAGTAGTAGTAGTAGAAGAAGAAGAAGAAGTAGTAGTAGTAGTTGTTGTTGTTGTAGTTGCAATTGTAATAGTAGTAGTAGTAGTTGTAGTAGTTGTAGTAGTAGTAGTAGTAGTAGTAGTAGTAGTAATAGTAGAAGTAATAGTAGTAGGAGTTGGAGTAGTATTAATAAGAGTAGTAGTTATCGGAGTAGTGGTAGAAGTAGTAGTAGCAGAAGCAGAAGTAGCAGTAGTAGTAGCAGAAGTAGTAGCTATTGTAGTAGTAGTAGAAGTAGTGGTACTAGTAGTAGTGGTAAGAGGACAAGCACTAGAAGTAGAAGTATTAGTATCTGCGATGGTAGTAGTAGCAGCAACAACAATAGTAGTAGTAGTAGCAGTGCCCGTATTTGCAGTCTTAGTAGTAGCATTAGTAGTAGTAGCAGTAGTAGTAGCAGAAGTAGTATTAGCAAAAGTAGTAGTAGTAGTAGGAATTGTACTACTAGGAAAAGTTGCAGCAACAGTAGTTGGAGTAGTAGTTATAGTAGTAGCAGTAACAACAGTAGCAGTAGCAGCAATAGTAGAAGTAGTGGTAGTAGTGTTAGTAGCTGCAGAAGCAGTAGTTATAGTGGTAGTAGTAGCAATAGTAGTATTAGTAACAGTTGAAATAGCATTAGTAGCATAGTAGCAATGGTAATAGCAATAGTAGCTATAGTAGCAGTTGTAGTAGTAAGGTGAGTAGTAGCCAGAGTAGTAGTAGCACTTGTAGAAGTAATAGTCATAGCGATAGCAGAAGTAGCAGTAGTAGTATTAGTAGTGGTAGTAGTAGTAGTAGTTGTTGTTGTTGTTGTTAGTGTAGTAGTAGTAGTAGCAGCAGTGGTAGTGGTAATAGCAGTAGTAGTAGTAATAGTTTTAGTATTAGTAGTAGTTGTTGTTGTAGTAGTAGTAGGAGTAATAGTAATAGTAGTCATTGTTGCTATTGTTGTAGTAGTAGCAATAGTGGTAGTGGTAGTAGCAGTCGTAGTAATAATAGTTTTAGCAATAGTAGTAGTAGTAGGAGGAGGAGGAGGAGGAGTAATAGTAGTAGTAGTAGTTGTTGTTGTTGTTGTTGTTGTTGTAGTAGTAGTAGTAGTAGTATAGTAGTAGTAACGCTAGCAGGAGTAGCCATGGAAGAAGTAGTAGTAGTCATAGTAGTAGGAGCAATAATAGCAACAATAGCTATTGTAGTAGTAATAGCCATAGTAGTAGTAGTAATAGCAGAAGTAGTAGCAGTAGTATTAGGAGTAGGAATAGTAGTAATAGCACTATTAGAACTAGTACTAGAAGTAGTAGCAGTTGTAGCAGTAGTAGTTGTATTAGAAGCAGTAGCTGTAGTAGTGGTAGTACTAATTATAGTAATAGCAGTAATAGTACGAGTAGCAGCAGCAGTAGCATTAGTAGTAGTAGCAATAGTAGTAATAGTAGTACTAGAAGCAGCAGCAGCAGCAGTAGTAATAATAGTAGTGAAAATAGTAGTAGTAGTTGTAGCAGTTGTACAAGAAGTGGAAGTTGTAGTAGTAGTACCAGTAGCAGTAGTACCAGTAGTAGTTGCACTAGCAGCAGCAGCTGCAGAAGTAGTAGTAGTAGTAGCATTAGTAGTAGCAGTAGCTATATAATAGTAGTAGTAGTAGTAGTAGTAGTAAAAGTATCAGTAGCAATAGTAGTAGAAGTTTTAGTAGTTGTAGCATTAGTAGTAGTAGTAGTACTAGCAGTAGTAGTAGCAGTAGTAGTAGTGGTAATAGAAGTAGTAGAAGTGGTAGTTGTTGTAGAAGAACTAGTAGGAGTTGTAATAGTAGTAGTTGTAGTAGTAGTTGTAGTAGCAGTAGTACTAGTAGAAGTAGTAGCTGTAATAATAGGAGTAGGAATAGTAGTAGTAGTAGTAGTAGTAGTAGAAGCAGTAGCAGTAGTATTTGCAGTTGGATTAATAGGTGTACTAGCATCAACAGAAGCAGTAGTTGTAGTAGTAGTAGTAGTAGTAGCGGCAGTGGTTGTTTCTGGAGTTGTAGTAGTAGTACTAGTGGTACAAGTAGTAGTAAAAATAATAGTAGTTGTAGTAGTAGTAGTAGCAGTTATAGTAGTTTGGAGTCAAAGTAGTGGTAAAAATCGAAGAGGCAATAGTAGCAGTAGTAGTGGTAGTAGTAGTTGTAGTACTCATAGTAGTAGTAGGAGCAGGAGTAGTAGTAGTAGCAGGAGTTATAGTAGTAGTAATAGTAGTAATAACAATAGTAGTAGTATTTGGAGTTGTAGCCGTAGTAGCAGCAGTAGTAGCTGTAGTCGTAGTAGCAGCAGTAGTTGGTGTAGTCGTAGTAGCAGTAGTAGTAGTTGTTGTAGTAGTAGCAGTGGTAGTATTAGTTGTAGTTGTATTAGTTGTAGTTGTAGTCGTTGTGGTAGTAGTTGGAGTAATAGGAATAGTAGTGGTAGTAATAGTAGAACTATAAGGAGAAGTAGTAATAGTAGTAGTAGTACTCGTAGGTGTAGTAGTCGGAGAAATAGCAGCAATAGTAGTAATAGTAAAAGCAGTAGGTGTAGTAGTGCTAGTCTCGAGAGGAGTAGCAGAAGTAGTGGTAGTACCAGTAGTCACAATAGTAGCATCAGCAGTAGTATTAGTAGTAGTAGTATCAGTAAAAGAAATATTTGTAGTAGTTCTTGTTGTATTAGTAATAGTAGTAGTAGTAGTAACAGCAGTAGCACTTGTAGTAATAGTAGTAGTAGTAGTAATAGTAGTTAAAGGAGTAGTAATTGTTATAGTAGTAACAGTAGGAGTAGTAGTAGGAGGAGCAGTTGTAGTGCTTCCAGCAGTAATAGTTGTAGTAGTCAAAGTAGTAGTAAGCATTGGAATTGGAGTAGTAGTAGGAGTTGTAGTAGTAGTAGTATTAGTAGGAGTAGTAGTAGGAGGAGGAGCATTAGTAATAGTAGTGTTAGTAGTAGTAGTAGCCGTAGCAGTAGCAGCAGTAGTTATAGTATAGAAGTAGCAGTAGTAGTAGTAGCAGCAGCAGTTGTTGTAGTAGGAATAGTAGTAGTAGCAAAAGAAGTAGTAGAAGTTATGGTAGTAATAGTAGTAAGAGTAGTAGTAGTAACAGCAGTAGTGGTACTAGTAGCTGCAGTAGTAGGAGTAGTAGTAGTTGTTATTGTAGTAGTAGTTGTAGTAGTCAAATTAGTAGTAGCGGAACTAGCAACAACAATAGTAGCAATAGTAGTAGTAGATGCGGCAGCAGTGGTTCTTGTAGCAGTACTACTACCATAACTACTACTATTACTACAACTACAAGTTCCACCATTTCAACTACTACTATTCCTTCTCCAACTCCCTGTCCAACTTCGACTACTACTACTTTTGCTGGAAGCACTACTAATACTATTACTACTACTACTACTATAGATAGAGCTACTCCTACCACTACCACTACCACTACTACTACTACTACTACTTTTACTACTACTACTACTACTATTGCTACTACTATTTCTATGCCTACAACTACTACTCTACTACTACTCCAACTCCTACTGCTACTACCGCTCAAACTACTACTACTACTTCTGCCAGTGCTGCAACTACTACTCCTGCAGCTATTACTACAACTGCTACTACTACTACTACTACAACTTCCACTAGTATTACTACGATGACAACAACAACAACTACTAGTACAACTACTGTCATTCTACTACCTCTCCAACTACTACTACTAATACTGCTGCTACTGCTACTACCACAACTACTTCTACCAATGCTCTGACTCCTACTACTACTCCTACTCTGACTACTACTACTAATACTCCTAGTCATTCTACTACTACTACTACCACCACGACTACTACTACTACTATACTCCAAGTACTACTACTACAACTAATACTCCTACTCTTGAGTCCAACTACAACTACTACTACTCCTACTATTACTACTACAACAACTACTACTCTACTAATACAACTGCTACTACAAGTAGTCTTATAAAGACTACTACTACTACTACTACTACTACTACTACTTCTACTACTACTACTACTACAACTACTACTACTACTACAAATAAAACTAGTACTGCTACTACTTTTATTACTACTAGTACTACTACGACTATAGCTGCTGCTGCAGTTGTCGCAGCTGCTACTATTACTACGACTACTACTTCCACCACTACTACTCCTATTAGTCCTCCTGCTACTACTACTTCTACTACAACTACCACTGCAACTCCAACTATTACTATTGCTGCTGCGGCTGCTGCTGCTACAACTACAACAAGTAATACTACTATCGCCACTAATGTTGCTGCTGCTGTTAATGCTACGACTACTCCTATTATGACTACTGCGGCCACTATGACTATTACTAGAATAACTACTACTATTGCTACTTCTACTACTACTGTTACAACTACAACTTCTACTACTTCTACTTCTACTACTACTACTACTACTACTACTACTACTGGAACTACTACTACTACTACTACTACTACTACTACTATTGTTGCTCCTACGACTACGACTACTGCTGCTGCTACTAATACTATTGCTAATACTACTTCTACTACTAATCCTTCTGCTATGACTATTACTACTACTACTAGTGCTACTAGTAGTACTACAACTAGTACTACTACTACTACTGGTACTATGCCTACTACTAATGCTGCTGCTACTTTTTTTTTTTTATTGTGATTATTAATACTACTATTGCTACCACTACAATAACAACTTTTTGTTCTACTACTACTACTACTACTATTACTTCTAATACTACTGCTACTACTACTATAACTACTACAACTACGACTACTACTACTACTACTACTACTACTACTACTTTTTCCCAAATAATAGCTAGTACTACCTCTCCTACTACTATGACTCCCGCTACAACTACTATTACTATAACTATTGCTATTAGAACTACTACTACTACGACTACGAATACTACTACTACTACCACCACCACCACCACCAACACCACGACTACTACTAGTACTACCGCTCTACTGCTACAACTGCTTCTACTATTAGCACCACTACTACTGCTACTACTGTTACTACTACTGCTACTACTACTACTTTTTATACAACTACAACTACCGCATCTAATATTATGGCCATCACAACTACTGCTACTCCTACTACTACAACCACTACTACTTCTGTCGCTACTACTACTGCTACTACTACTACAACTACTACTACTTATACTTCCACTCATACTGCTACTGCTATTACTACTATTACAACATCTACTACTACTATTACCACTACTACCACTACTTTAGCTATTATTGATACTGCTAGAATTGCTACTAAGGCTGCTACTATTACTAATTCAACTATTAGTACTACTACTAATACTACTACTGCTAATGCTGCAACAACTACTACTGCTACTGCTACTTCATTTCCTATTACTACTACTTCTGCTACGAGTACTGCTACTACTACTGCTACTGCTACAATAACTACAACTACTGCTGCTACTACTCCTACTCCTACTAATACTATGACTGCTACTACTACTACAACTTCTATTACTATTATTATTACTATTATTGCTACAACAACTACTACGATAGCTATTATTGATTCTGCTACTACAACAATTACTACTACTACAACTACTAATGCTACTACTACTAATCCTACTAATGTTGTAGTTACTACTAGTACTACTACTTCGACTACTACTACAACAACAATAGCAACAACAACAACTACTGCTACTATTACTTCTACTACTACTACTTGAACAACAATAGCTAGTAATACTACTATACTACGACTACTGTTGCTGTTGTCGTTACACCTAGTACTACTACGACTATTACTACTACTATTGCTACAACCAATGCTACTACTACAACAACAACAACAACAACTACTACTACTGTTAGTTCTGCTACCGCTACTACTGCTACAACTGCTACAGCTATTACTACTACTACTACTGCTACTGTTGTGGCTATTAATACTACTATTGCAACTGATAGTGCCACTACTAGAACCACAACTACTACTAGTGCTACTACTAATGCTGCTACTACTACTAGTAGGACTACTACTAACACTACAATTTTATTACAACAACATTTATTACTATTAATACAATAATTACGACAACTACTACTACAACAACAACAACCACAACAACAACTCCTCCTCCTACTACTACTACTTCTACTATAATTACTACAACTACTGCTTCTACTACTACTCCAAATACTCCTACAACAAATACTACAATTACTAATAGTTCTACTTCTATTACTTCTTCTACTATTATTGCTACTACTGCAATTATTATTAGTACAGCTGCTGCTACTACTACTACTGTTGTTGCTGCTGCTACTACTTTACTACTACAACAACAACTGCTGCTACTACTACTACTACTACTATTACAATAACTACTCCTACCACTAGTATTACTACTACTATGACAACCATTACTGCTCCTACTACCACTGCTACTGCTACAACAACAACTACTACTACGACTACCACTACTACATCTACTGTTGTTGCTACTACTACAACTACTATTGCTACTGCTACTACTAGTACTACTACTATTACAACAACTACTCCTACTACTACTATTACTACTACTATGACTACCATTACTGCTCCTACTACTATTGCTACTACTACAATAGCAACTACTAATACTACCAATACTACTACTACATCTACTACTACTACTAATACTCCAACTGCTTATACTGCTACAATTTCTACTACTACTCCTACTAATACTTCAACTACTTCTACTACTACTCCAACTACTACTACTCCTACTATGACTACTACTACTACTACTACTACTACTAGTACTACTACTATTACTGCTATTACTACAACAATTACTACAACAAAACCAACTACTTCTAGTACTACTACTAGTACAACTGCTACTGCTACTGCTACAACTACAACTGCTACTACACTACTACAACTAATACTACTAGCACTACTATCATTACTGCTACTACTACTACTGCTACTACTACAATTACTCCAAATACACATACTACAATTACTATTATTACTACTACTACTACTACTATTGCTACTAATTCTACTACAACTACTATTATTGTCACTATTACTGCTACTACAATAACTTCTACTACCATTACTACTAGTACTTCTTCTACTACAATTATGACTGTTGGTACTGCTTCTATTGCTACTCCTACAACTACTCCTATTACTACTCCTACTACTACTCCTACTACCACTAGTACTACTATAGCTACTGCTACTACTGCTACTACAACTACTTCAGCTGCTAATACTACTACTACTACTATGATTACACCTACTAGTACTGCTACTACTACACCTAAAACTACTTGTACTATAACAACAACTACTACTACTATTACAACTACAATTACTATTGCTAGCCCTACTCCTATTACTACACCTACAACTATGAGTACAATTACTACTACTACTCCTAGTACTACTTCTACTACTCTTACTATTACTACTACAACTGCTATTCTCACTCTTATTACTACTACTACTACTCCTAGTACTTCTTCTACAACTACTTTTATTACAACTACTACTGTTACTAGTAGTAGTAGCACTACTACTACTACTCTACTATTAATACTACTTTCACAACTACTAATGCTGCTTCAACTACTACTACGACTACTACTATGACTACAGGTACTACTACAGCTTATACGACTACTACTATTACTACTTCTACTATTGCGGCTGCTACTCCTACTACTACTACTTCTACTCATACTATTACTACTACTACTACTACTACCACTCCTACTACTATTACTACTACTACTAATAATACTGCTACAACTACTTCTACTACTACAACTACAAACACTACTCCTACTAGTACAACTACTATGACTACAACAACTACTACTTCTGCTACTACAATGACTACTACTACTATTACTATGACTACTATTTCTATTATCACTGCTACTACTACTTCCACTATGACTACTACTACTACTATTACTTCTGCTACTACAACTACTAGTATTACTACTACTAATACTACTACTACAACAACAACAACTACTCCTCCTCCTCCTCCTCCTCCTCCTACAGCTACTACTACTATTCCTACCATTACTACCGCTACTACTGCTACTATGACAACTTCTACCACCTCTACTAGTACTACTACCACTACTACTACTGCTATTGCTGCTACTACTATTACTACTGCCACTACTACTACTTCTGCTGCTACTCCTACTACTACTCGTACTACTACTACTACTGCACCACCACTACTACTACTACTATTATCACTACTACTACTACTACTACTACAATTACTACTGTTTCTCCTAGTCCAATTACTACTGGTACTTCTACTACTAGTACTACTGCTAATACTGCTATTACTCTGATTACTACTACTACTAGTATTACTAGTACTATTACTACTGCTACTCCTGCTCTTATTACTACTCCTACTATCACTTCAACTACTACTTCTAGTACTTCTACTACTATTAATGTTACTATTACAATGGCTACCAACACTACTATTACTGCTACTACTACTGCTACTACTACTTCTATTAGAACTACTAATCCTACTACAACTGCTACTCCCACTACTAGTAACACTACTACTACTATTAACAGTAATAATAATAAAAAAAATAACAATAATACAATTGCTACTTCTTCTTCTTCAACTACTACTACTACCACTACAACTACAACTTCTATTATAACTACTACAAGTCCTACTCCATCTACTGCAACAACAAGCACTACTACTATTATGACTACAACAAAAACAACTACTACCACCACTACTACCACTACTACTACTCCTACTACTACTAATAATACTACTACTCTTACGACTACTACTACTGCCCTGACTCTTCTACTACTTCTCCTACAACTACGACTATTACTGCAACTACTACAATTAATACAAATTCTCCTACTACAACTACTAATACTGCTACTACTACTACAACAACTACTACTACTGCAACTACTACTACAGCTACTACTACTACTCATACTACTACTACTTCGACTACAACTAATGCTACTACTACTGCTAATACTACTAATACTACTACCACTGCTACTTCTACTACTACTACTTCTGCTACTACAACTACTACTACTACAACAACAACAATAATACTACTCCTGCTATGATTACTACTATAACTTTTACAATAACTTTTGCTGCTACTACTACCACTACGACGACTACTAGTACTACTACTACAACAACTACTACTTTGACTACTACTACTACTACACCTACTAATACTCCTATATCTACTACTACTGCTGCTGCTGCTACTGCTTCTACTACAACTTCAACTACTACTACTACTGTTACTACTGCCAGTACCAGCACTACAACTTCAACTACTACTACTACAACTCTTGTTGTTGCTACTGGTACTATAACTATTACTATTCCTAATACCACTACTATTGCTACTACTAATGATACTATTGCCACTAAAGCTGCTACTGCAACTTCTACTACTACCACTGCCACTACTACTACTCCTTCTACTACTACCATTACAATTGCTATTACTGCTACTTCTACTATTACTACTACTACTGCTACTGCTATTACTACTACCACTACTTCTCCTACTACTACTAGTACTACTATTACTACTGCTACAAGTACAACTAATACTACTACCACTAATGATACTACAACTACTGCTACTACTACTATACCTATTGCTACAGCTACTGCAACTACTACTTCTCTTACTACTACCACTTCTACTACTACAACAAATACTACTGCTACAACTAATACTACAACTACTGCTACAACACCACCACTAGTACTACAAGTACAACTACTATTGCTACTATTACAACAACAAAAACAACAACAACAACAACAACAACTACTACTACTACTACTACTACTACTACTGCTACTACTACTACTACTACTACTATAGCTACTACTATTACTACTACTACTACTACTACTACTATAGCTACTACTACTACTACTATTACTACTACTACTGCTACTACTACTACTACTACTACTACTACTTTTACTACTACTATTGTAATTTCTAATACTACTATTTTCACTACTACTACTACTACTACTACTAAAAGTTGAACTACAACTACTACTACTATTAATATTAGTACTACATATTCTACTACCACAACATGAACAACAACTACAACTAATTCTATGAATACTACTACTGCTGCTGCTGCTACAGCTACTACTACTACTACAACAATAACTACTATAACAACTACTGTTACTACAACTACTACTAATACTACTACATTGACAACTACGACTACTGTAAGAACAACAACAACAACAAAAACTACTACTAGTAGTATTACTAGTGCTGCTACTATTGCTACAACTGCTACTACTATTAGTAATACTACTAGTAATCTTACAATTATTAGTACTGCTGGTAGGAGTACTACTTTTACGGCTAATACGACTACTACTTCTATTGCTTCTACTATTACAACTACTAGTATTACTACTACTTCTAGTACTCCTAATACTCCTACTACAATTACTACTATTGCTACTACTACTACTACAACTCCTCCTTCTACTATTATTACTACTACTACTACAACAACAACAACTACTATTACTACTACAACTAATACTACTCCTTCTACCACTACTACTACTGTTACTATTGCAACTACAACATCTACTACTACTATTGCTCCCACTAGTATTATTATTATTATTATTACTACTACTACTAATACTACTATGACTACTGCTACCACTACTCCTGCGACTATGACTACTACTACTACTACTACTACTACTACTACTACTATTATGACAATGACTACTACTACTGCTACTGCTGCTGCTACTACTACTACTACTACTACTACTACTACTACTACTACTACTAATACTACGACTACTATGACAACTACCCCTATAACTACTTTTGCTACTGATTTTTCTTCTACTACTTTTACTACGGTGAGTACTGCTACTACTTCTACTGCTACTACTATTTTTGTTACTATAGCAACTACTTCTGCTACAACAACTTCTATGAGTAGTATTATTATTATTATTATTAGTAGTAGTAGTAGTAGTAGTAGTCATAGTAGTTGTAATAACAATAGTAGTAGTATGAGTTATTATTGTTGGAGTAGTGGTAGCAGTAGTAGTTGTTGTTGTTATAGTAGTCAAAGTTGGAGTAGGAGTAGAAATATTAATAGTCCTAGAAGTAGTAGTAGTAGTAGGTGTAGGAGTAGCAGTTGTAGCAGTAGTAGGAGTAGGAGTTGGGAAAGTAGTAGACATAGTAGAAGTAGTAGTAGTAGTAGTAGTAAGAATAGTAGCAGTCATAGTAGTAGTAGTTCTTGTAGTAGTAGGTCTAGGAGTAGTAAGTGGTGGTAGTAGTAGTAGCAGCAGCTGCTGTAGTAGTAAGAGTAGTTACAGTACTAGTCATATTAAAAGTAGTAGTAGCAGTTGTTATTATAGAAGTTGAAGTAGTAGTTGTAATAGTAGCAGAGTAGCAGGACTAGTAGTAGCAGGAGTGTTCATAGTAGTACTAGTAGTGCTAGCATTAGTAGTGGGAGTAGTAGTAATAGTAGTTGGAATTGGTGTAGGAGTAGGAGTAGTAGTAGGAGGACTACTAGTAGGAACAACAGTAGGAGTTGGTGAAGGATTAGGAGTAGTAGTGGGAGTCGTAGTAGTAGTAGTTATAGTTGTAGTGCAACACTAGTAGCAGTAATAGTTGTAGATGTAGCGGTAGCAAAAGTAGCAACAGCAGCATTAGTAGTAGTAATTGTAGCAATAGTTATAGTAGTTGTAGTAGCAGTAGTGATAGTAGTAGCAATAGTAGCAAGAGTAGTGGTAGTAGAAGTCAGAGTAGTAATAGGAGTAGCAGTAAAAGTAGTTGTGGTAGTAGTCATAATAGTAGTTGTAGTAATAGTAGTAATAATAATAGTAGCAATAATAGTACTAATAGTAGTAGCAGTAGTAGTAATATTAGCAGTAATAGTAGTAGTAGTACTAATAGTAGGAGTAGTAGTAGCAGGAGTAGAAGTTGTAGTTCTTGTATTGGAAGTAGTAGTGGGAATCATAGCAGTATTAGTAGTAGTAACAATTGTAGCAGTAATAGTAGTAGTAAGAGCAACAATAATATAGTATTAGTAGTAACAAAACTATTAGGAGTCATAGTCGTTATAGTAGTATTAGTAGTAGTAATAGTAGTAGTAGTAATAGTAGTTGTAGTAGTAGTAGTGGTTGTTGCAGTGCTAGTGCTAATAGTAGTGCTAGTAGTAATAGTAGTTGTTCGAGTAGTTGCAGTGCTAGTAGTAGTTATTGTAGAAGTAGTGTAGTACTAGTAGCAGTTGTAGTAGTAGTAGTAGTAGTAGTAGTAGTATAGTAGTAGTAGTAATAGTAGTAGTAGTAGTAGTAGTAGTAGTAGTAGTAGTAGTAGTAGTAGTAGCAGCAGCAGTAGTAGTAGTAGTAGTAATAGTAGCAATAGGAGTAGTAATAGTAACAATAGTAGTTGTTGTTGTTGCTCTTGTAATTGTTGTAGTAGTAGTAGTAGTAGTAGTAGCAATAGGAGGAGGAGTAGTCGTTGTAGCAGTAGTTATTGTTGTTATAGTAGCATTAGGAGCTATAGAAGTTCTTGCAGTAGTAGTAGTAGTTGTTGCAATTGCAGTAGTAATAGGAGTAGGAGTAGTAGCAATAGTAGTAGTTGAAGTAGTAGTGCAGTAGTAGTGTAGTAGTAGTAGTAGTAGAGGTTGCAGCAGTAGTTGTAGTTGTAGTAGTAGCAGCTGAATTACTAGTAGTCATAGTAGTCGTAGTAGTAGCGAAAATAGTAGCAGTAATAGGAGAAGTAGAAAGAGTAGAACATGTTGTAGTAGCTATAGTAGTAGTAGTTGGAGGAGTACAAGTAGTAGTAGTAGTCATCGTAGTCATAGCAGAAGGAGGAGGAGGTGGAGTAGTATCAGTAGTAGTAATAGTACTAATTGTAGAAGTAGTAGAAGTAGCAGTAGTAGTAGTTGAGGTAGCAGTATCAGCAGTAGTAGTAAGCGTAGTAGTAGTAGCAATAATAGCAGTATTTGTGGTGGTAGTAGTAGTAGTACTGGTATTAGTTGTAGCAGTAGTAGCAATAGTAGTAGCTGTAGCAGTAGTAGTCTTTGTAGTAGTACTAGTAGTAGTTGTTGTAGTCGAAGTAGTAGTTGTAGTAGTTGTTGTAGTCGGAATAGTTGTAGAAGTAGTAGTAGTTATAGTTATAGTATTAGTAGTAGCAGTAGTAGTAGTAGCTATCTCAATAGTATTAGCAGTAGTAGTAGTAGCTATCTCAATAGTAGTAGCAGTAACAGTAGCAGCAGCGGTTGTACTATTAGTATCCATATTAGTATTCGCAGCAGTGAGAGCAGCAGAAGAAGTAGCAACAGTAGCAAGAGTAGTAGAATTAGTAGCATAGCAATAGTAGTAATCGTAGTAGTAGGAGCAATAATGGAAGCAATAGTAGTAGTTGTACTAGTAGTAGTAGAAGTTATAGTAGCTGTATTAGCCGCCATGACTATATTTGTTGCTGTAAAAGTAATAGTACTAGTAGGTGTAGTACTAGTAGTAATAGTAGAAGCTATTGTAGTTGTAGTAGTAGTAGTATTAGTCGTAGCATAAGTAGTAGTAGGGGAAGTCTTGGTAGTAATAGTAGTAGTGACAGTAGTGGTGGTAGTAGTAGTAGTAGTAGTAGTAGCAGTAATAGTAGTAATAGGACTAGTAGTAGCTATAGTAGTAGCAGTAGTAGTAGTCGTGATAGTAGTAGTAGTCATGGTAGGAGTAGTTATATTAGTAGTAGTAGTGGTAGTAGCAATATTAGTAGTAGTAATAGTAGTTGTTGGAGTAGTGGTAGTGTAAGTAGTAGGAGTTGTAGTAGTTGTGTAGTTATAGTAGCAGCAGTAGTAGTAGTAGAGGTAGTAGTAGTAGTTATTGTTGTTGTTGTAGTAATAGTAGTAGTAGTAGTAGCAGCAGCAGCAGCAAAAGTACTACCAATAATAGGAAAAGCAATAGCAGCGGTAGTTTTAGTAGTAGTAGAGGTAGAAGTAGCAGTAGTCGTAGTGGTGGTGGGGGTGGTGGTGGTGATAGTAGTAGTAGTAGTATGTGTGGTAGTACTTGTAGTAGTGGTGGTAGTAGTAGAAGCAAGAGGAGGAGGAGGAGCAGTAGTAGTAGTAGCAGTAGAAATAGTAGTAGTAGAAGTAGTCATGCAAGTAGTAGTTGTAGTTGTAGAAGTAGTAGTATTAGGATTATATCTAGTAGTTGTAGCAGTAGTAGTATTAGTAATAGTAGGTGTTGTAGTTGTTGCTATCAGAGTAGTAGTAGTAGTAGTAGTAGTAGTAGTTATTGTAGTATTAGAAGTAGTAGTAGTGGTAGTAGTCATTGTAGTAGAGGTAGTAGTAGTAACAGTAGTTGTAGTTGTTTTAGTAGTAGTAGGAGTAGCAGTAGTAGCAGTAGAAATAGTCATCATACTATTAGTTGTAGTAGTAGTAGTATTAGTAGTGGTGATACTAGTGGTAATAATAGCAACAGCAGTAGTAGTAGGTCTAGTAGTAGTATTAGTAGTATTAGTAGTAGTTGTAGTATCAATAATAGGATTAGTAGTAGACGTTGTAGCGATAATTGTGGTAGTAGTAGTAGTAGTAGAACCAGTATTAGTTATAGTAGCAATGTAGTAGTTGTGTAGTAGTAGTAACAGTAGCAATTCTTGAAGAGGTAGTAGTAGTAGTAGTAGTAGTAGTTGTTGTTGTTGTTGTTGTTGTTGTTGTTGTTGTAGTTGTCACAGTAGTAGTAGTAGTAGTGGTAGTAGTAGTTATTGTTGTTGTTGTAGTAGTGGTATAACTGTAGTAGCAATAGCAGTAGTGGTAGAGGTTATAATAGCAATGGTTATAGCAGTAGGAGTAGGAATAGTAGTAGTTGTTGTTATTGTTGTTGTTGTCATAATGGTAGCAATAGATGGAGTAGTAGTTGTAAAAGTAGTGGTAGCAGAAGTAGCAGCAGCAGCAATAGTAGTAGTAATAGTAGCAATAGTTGTAGTAGTAGTAGTTGTGGTAATAGTAGTAGCAGCAGTAGTAGGAGTAGTGGTAGTAGAGGTCATAGTAGTAGTAGGAGTAGTAGTTGTAGTAGTAGTTGTTGTTGTAGTTGTAGTAGTATTAGTAGTAGTAGAGGTAGTAGTCGTAGTAGTAGTAGTTGTTGTTGTTGTTGTAGAAGCAGTGGTAGCCATAGCAGTCGTAGTTGCAAAAGTAGTAGAACTAGGGGAAGCAGTAGTAATAGTTGTAGCAGCAGTAGTAGCAGTAGCAATGGTAGTAGTTATAGAATGAGTAGTTGTCTTAGTAGTAATAGAAGTAGTCGTCATAGAAGCAGTAGTAGTAGCAGCATTAGTAGTGGTTGTAATTATAATAGTAGTAGTAACAGCAGTAGTAGTAGTTGTTGTAGTAGTAGTTGTTGTTGTTGTTGTTGCTGTAATAGTAATAGTAGTAGTAGTTATTGTTGTGGTAGTATTCGTAGTAGTAGTTGTAATTGGAGCGTTAGTAATAGTAGTAGTAGCAGGAGTAGTAGTTGTTGTAGTAGAACTAGTAGTAGTTGTATTAGTAGTAGAAGTAGTAGTAGAAGTTGTTGTACTAATAGTAGTATTAGTAGTAGTGTTAGTAGTAGTTGTTGTTGTAGCAGTCTTAGTAGTAGCAGTAGGAGTAGTAGGAGTAGTAGAAACAGTAGTTGTAGTAGCAGTTGGAGCAGTAGTAGGAGTAGTAGCAGTAGTAGGAGTAGGGGTTATAGTAGGAGCAGTAGTAGGAGTAGTAGTTGTGATAGGGTAGGAGTGGTAGTAGTAGTAGTAGTAGTAGTAGTAGTAGTAGTAGTAGTAGTAGTAGTTGTTGTTGTTGTTATAGTATTAGTTGCAGCAGGAGTAGTAGTAGTAGTAGCAATAGTTACAATAGTAATAGTAGTACTTGTCGAAGTAGTAGTAATAGCAGCAGAAGTAGTACCTGTGGTACTAGTAGTTGTAGAAGTAGTACTAATAGTAGTAGCGGTAGTTGTAGCGGTAGTAGTAGTAGTGGGAGTAGTAGGAGTAGTAGCAGTGGTAGTAACAATAGTAGTAGTAATGGAAGAAGTAGTAGTTGTACTAGTAGCAGCGGTAGCAGTAGCAAGAGTGGTAGAAGTAGTGGTTGTTGTTATGGTAGTAGTATCATTAGTAGCAGCAGTACTGGTGGAAGTAGTAGTAACGTCAACAGATGTAATAGTAGTAGCAACAACAGCAGCAGCGGTAGTAGTAGTATTAGTAGTAGCAGTAGTAGTTGTAGTGGTAGTAGTTGTAATAGTAGTAGTAGTAGTGATGGTAGTAGTGGTTATAGTAGCAGTTGTACTTGTGGAAGTGGTAGAAGAAATAGTAGTAATTATTGTAGTAGTAGTAGAAATAGTAGTTCTAGTAGTAGTAGTAGCAGTAGTTGCAGTAGCAGTAGTAGATGCAGTAGTAGTTGTACCAGTAGAAGTGGTAGGAGTAGTAGTAGTTGTAGTAGTATCTGTTTTAGTAAAAGTAATAGTACTAGTTGTTGTAGTGGTAGTAGTAGGTGAAATAGTAGCAGTAGCAGTAGTCGTAGTAATCACAGTAGTAGTGGTAGTAGAAGCAGTAATAGTAGTAGTAGTAGCAGAAGCAGCAGTTGTAGTAAGAGTATTTGCAATAGCAGTAGTAGGAGAGGTAGTCGAACTAGCCGTATTAGCAGTAGCAGTAGTAGTACGAGAAGTAGTAGTCATGGTGGTAGTAGTAGTAGTAGCAATAGTCGTAATAGCAGTCGTAGTGATATTCAAAGTAGAAGTAACAGTAGTAGCAGTAGTAGTAATAGTAGTACTAGTTGAAACAGTAGTATTCGCAATTGTAGCATTAGTAGTAGAAGTAAAACTACGACTATTACTACAACTGCTAAAACTACTATTACTACTACTACAACTACTAGTAGCAAAAGTGGTAGTTGTAAGAGAAGTACCAGTACCAGCAATAGTCATAGTAGAAGTCATAGTAGTATTAGAACTCGTAGTAGCAGAATTAGCTGTAGTAATAATAGTAGTAATAGTAGTATTACTAGTGGTCGCACTTGTAGCAGCAGTAGTAGGAGTAAAATTACTACTACTACCAAAATTACTACTACTTCTACTACAATTACTTCTATTGCTACTACTGCTAATGCTACTATTATTATTATTACTACTACTACTACTACTACTGCTACTTCCACTACTACAATTACTACTACAACTACAACAACTACACTTACAACTACTGCAACTACTACTACTGCCACTGCTACAAAAACTATTATTACTACTACTACTACAACAACAACAACAACTACTACTACTACTACAGCTACAGCGGCTACTACAACTACAACCACAACTGCTACTACTACTACTCCCATTGCTAGTGCTACTCCAACTACTACTACCCCTACTACTATTACAACTACTAAACCTACTACGATTGCTACTACTACTATTGTTGTTACTAATACTACAACTACTAATACTACTACTAGTGCTACTACTACAACAACTATTATTACTACCACAACAACAACAACAACTACTCCTACTACTACCAGTACTCCTCCTACTACTAATATTACTACAACTACTGGAACAACTACTACTAATTCTACTACTAGTACAACTGCTGCTGCTACTACTTCTACTGCTGCTACTGCTACTACTAATACTGCTGCTAATACAACTGCTACTACTACTTTTCCATCTACTGCTGCTGCTACTACTCCGACTCCTACTCTTACTCAGACTACTACTACAGCTACTAGTACTACTACTACAACAACTACTACTACTACTACAATAATAACTACAACTCTTACTGCTACTACTCCTACTACTACTAATCCTGCTGCAAACACTGCTACCACTATGCCAACTATTACTACTCCTACTACAACACCTACTCCTACTCCCACTACAACTACTACATCTCCTCCTCCTACTACAACTACTAGTAGTAGTAATACTACTGCAACTACTACTACAACAACTACACCTCATCTTACTCCTACTACTACTATTACTACACCTACTCCTACAGCTACTACTACTCCTAGCACTACTCAACCTCCTATTACTACTACTACTACTACTACTACTACATTTTCTACTGCTACTACTACACCTACTGCTACTCCTACTACTACTCCTACTACTACTACTACTACTACTACTACTTTTTCTACTGCTACTACTACACCTACTCCTACTCCTACTACCTCTACAATTACTACTACTATATACCTACTACTACTACTACTACGATGCCTACTTTCTACTTTCTACTACTACTACAACTACTACTACAACTACTACTACTACTATTGCTACTACTACTACTACTACTACAACAACTCCTACTACTACTACTTCTTCAACTACTACCAGTGCTATTCAATATCTACTACTTCTAATACTACTACTATTGCTGCTACTATTGCTGCAGCTACTATTATTGCTGCTGCCGCCACTACTGCTGCAACTACTACTACTACTCCTATAACTACTACTACTACTTCTACTCCTACTACTTCAACTACTACTACTACTACTAATAATACTACTATTACAACAACTATAACTGCAACTACTACTACTCTGCTATTAGTTCTACGACTGCTTCTACTACTACGACTGCTACTACTATTAGTACCTCTATTACTGCTTCTACAACTACACTACTACTACTGCTGCTTCTACTACTACTGCTACTACTGCTGCTGTTGCTACTACTACTACCACTGCTACTAATACTACTACTCCTACTACTACTACCACTACTACTTTGGCTACTACATCTACTGCTACTACTAGTACTAATACTACTAGTACTAGTACAAACACTACTACTACTACTTCTACAACAACAACAACTACTACTACTCCTCCTACTACCGCTACTACTACTACTACAGCAACAACAACTACTACTACTACATCTGCAACTACTACAACTCCAACTTTTGCAACAACTTCTACTTTTACTACTCTGACGACTTTTGCTACTTCTACCACTACAATTACAACTACTACATTTACTGCTACTACAACTATTACTACTCCTACTGCTAATACAACTCCTACTAGGATTGCTATTACTACGACTACTACTACAATTGGTGCTAATACTACAAAAACTGCTGCTACTACCTCTCCAACTCCTCCTTTTACAACAACAACAACTACTACTACTCTAATAACTTCTGCTACTGCTACCACTATAATTACAACAACTGCTTGTACTACTACTACTACTACTACTACTATAAATACTACTGCTACTATTACTACTCCTACTGCAAATACTACAACTACTGTTACTAATACTACTACTGCTGCTGCTTCTCCCTCACTACTACTACTACTGCTAATATTACTAGTTCTGCTACTTCTACTGCTACTGCTACTCCTACAACTATTGCAACTACCACTATGACTTCCAATACTTCAACTACTCATACTACTACTAATATGACTACTTCTATTACAACTACAGTTACTCCTATTACTAGTACTACTAATACTTCAACCGCTACTACTACAACAACTGCTATTACTACTACTACTACTATTACTACTACCACTACTACTACTACTACTTCTACCACTTCTGCTTCTACGAATACTACTGCTACTGTTACTACTAGTACAATTGCTACTATTACTACTACTACTACTTCTTCTGCTACTACTTGTACTACTATTACTACAACCACTACTACTACTGCAACTACTATTGCTACTGCTTCTACTACTACGACTACTGCTACTACTACTACCAGTACTACCTATACTACTGCTACTACTCCAACTCCTACTACAACAACTACTACTACAATTACTACAACTACAACTACTACTACTACAATTACTACTAACTCCTAATACTCCTACTTCAATTACTACTACTACAACTATTACTACTACTACTGCATTTCTACTACAACAACAACAAATACTACTACTACAACTTCTACTCTTGCAGCAACTACTACTCCAACTACTACTTCTACTATAACTACTACAACCAATACTACAGCTACTATTACCACTAGTTTTACTACTGCTACTTCTTCTACTACTACTACTACACTATTACTACCTCTACAACTACTACTACTCTGACTCCTACTACTACAACTACGACTACTACTACTACGACTACCAATCCTACTACAACTCCTACTACAACCAATGCAATTACAACTGTTACTATTACAACTACAAAAACTATTGCTATTGTTAGAACCCCGACTGCTAATACTACTCCTACTACTGTGACTACAGCAACTACTACAGCAACTTCTTCTACTACTACTACCACTACTACTACTACTGCTACTACAACTACTACTGTTGTTGCTGCAGTTGAATGTACTACTACTACGACTATTACTACTACTACAACTACTACTGTTGTTGCTACAGTTGAATGTATACTACTCCTATGACTACTACTTTTGTTACTACTACTACCACTACTATTACTACTACTTCTACAACTACTACCATGACAACTACTACTACTACCACTACTAGTACAACTACTACTAGTACCACTACTACTACAACTACTGCTACTTCTATGACTATTACTACTGCTTCTACTATTTCTACTACTACTACAATTACTACTTCTGCTACAACTACTACTACTGCTACATTACTACTACTACTAGTACCACTGCTGCTCCTACTGCTACTAGACTATTACTACTACCACTTCTGCTGCTACTACTACTGCTACTACTAGTACTACTTCCGCTACTACATCTACTACTACTAGTAATACCAATACTACTAGTACTAGTACAAATACTACTACAACTACTATTGCTGCTGCTGCTGCTACTGCTGCTATTACTACTATTATTACCACCACCACCACCACCACCACCACCACCACCACTACTACATCTACAACAACTACTACTCCTACTCTAACTATTACAACTTCTACTATTACTACTACTCCAACGAGTACTCCTTCTGCTACCACTACAATTGCAACAACTACTACTACAAATACTACTACTACTACTATTATTACTACTACTACTACTACAACTATAACTACTGCTCCTACTACTATAACTACTACTGCTACTTTTGCTACTTCATCCACAAGAACTACTACTACTACTAATGCTACAACTACAAATATCACGACTATTACTACTTCGACCGAAACTAAAATTACCACTACTAGTACTACTACTACTATTACTACTAGTGCTGCTATTCCTGTTGCTACTTCTCCTACTACTATTACAATTGCAACTGCAACTTCTTCTTCTTTAACAACTAACACTACCACTTCTATTATTACTATAACTATGACTACTACTAGTACTACTACAACTCCAACTCCTACTATTACAACTTCTACTACTACTACTACAACTACTCCTACTGCCACCACTACAATTACAACTATTATTACTACGAATAATACTACTAATTTTACTACTCCTGCTGTTAATACCACTTCTACTACTATTACTATACTATTATTATTACAACAACTGCTACTCCAACTATAGCTTCTACTACAACAACCACTGTTACTACTACTATTACTACTACTATAACTACTTCTACTACTACAACTACAACTACTGCTACTAGTGCTACTAGTCCTACTCCTACTAATTCGCCTACTACTATTACCACATCTATTACAACTTCTACTACTTCAACTACTAATACTACTTAATACTACTGCTTTTATTACAACAACAACAACTAGTAGTACTACTAATACTCTTAACTACTACTACTACAACTTCTGCTACTACTACTATTGCAACTATTACTACTACCACTACTACTACTACTTCTTCTTCTACCACTACTACTGCTACTACTACTACTACTTCTTCTTCTACCACTACTACTGCTACTATTACTGCTACTACTACAATTGCTACTATTACCATTATTACTACTACTTCTGCTACTATGTCTGCTACTACTACTACTACAACAACAACTACAACAACTACTACTAGTACTAGTACAACGTATACTACGGCTACTCCTTCTCCAACTCCTACTCCTACTCCTACTGCTACAACAACTTCTACTACTACTTTTGCTACTATTGCTACTAACTCCTAAAACTACTACTTCTTCTACTTCTACTAAAATTATTACTACTACGACTGAAACTACCACAACAACAACAACAACAACTCATGCAGCTACTTCCACTCCTAATACTATCATAGTAGTGCTACTACTGCTACCACTTCTGCTACAACTACCACAAATAATACTACTAGTAGTACTAGTATCAACCCAACTACTACAACTACTACCACTACTGCTACAACTACTACTATTACTTCAGTTGTTACTACTCCTACTACAACTCCTACTCCAACTGCTTCTACTACTACTACTACTACTACTACTACTACTACTATTATTCCTCCTACTACTACTACTACTATTACCGCTACTACTATTCCTACTACAACTACTACTATTACTAATCATTATAATCAACCTACTACTACTACTACCACCACCACTACTAGAACTACTATGACTATTACTACCACTACTACAACTCCTAACACCTACTACTACTACTACTACTACTATAATGGCTATTACTACCACTACTACTACAACTACTACAAATACTACAACTATTGCTATTACTACTACTACTACCGCTGCTGTTACTACTACTACTACAAGTACTACTACTACTCCCTACTACTGCTACTGCTACTACTTCTATAACTACAAATACAGCTAGTCTACTACTACTACTACTAGTACTATTACTACTGCTACTGCTCCTACTATTGCTGCTGCTACTATTGTTGCTATTGCAGCTGCTACTATTGATGCTGTTACTACTACTACTACTACTATTACTACCAATACTACTACATATAGAACTACTACTACTCCTACTGCAATTACTACTCTTTCTCCTACTACAGCTACTACTACTACTATTGCTACTGCTACAACAAGTACTACTACTACTACTACTAATACTGCAACTATTACTGCTTCGATAACTGCTACTACAACTACTCCTGCTACTACTATTGCTACTGCTACTGCTACAGCTACTACTGCTACTAGTACTACATTTTCTATAACTACTGCTACTGTTACTATTACTATAACAACAACTACTACTACTAGTGCTAATACCACTACTAATAATACTACTAATGCACTACTACAACTACGACTACTCCTACTACTGATACTATTACTACTGCTGCTGCTACCACTACCACTACTTATAGTCCTACTACTTCCCATACAATAACTACTACTATGACTACTCATACTACTACAATAATAACTACTATTACTACTGCTATTGCTACTCCTATTGCTACTCCTACTGTTAGTACTATTGCTGTTGATGCTACTACAACAACTACTGCTGCTACTACTGTTACTATTGCTTCCATTTCTACTACTACTACTACTACTACTACTGCTACAACTGCAACTACTGCTACTGCTGCTGCAACTTCTACCACTGCTGCTTCTACTGCTACTTCTGCTACTATTATTACTACTATTGCTACTACTACTCCTACTTCTACTAATACTACTAATACTATTTCCACTACTACGACACTACTACTACTGTTGCTACCTCTAATGCTGCTACTACTGCCACTACTGCTCCTACTATTACTACTACTACTACTAATAATTCTACTACTACTACTACTACTACGACGACTTCACTTACTACTGTTACAACAACTACTACTACTCGAGCTGCTATAATTCGTACGGCTAACTCAAACTACAACAACTACTGCTACTTCTCGTACTACTCCCACAGCTACTCCTAGTACTAAAACTACTGCTACTACTACTATGACAACTACTAAGAATAGTCTGACTACTACTAGCACTACTGCTAACAATAGCAACTACTACTACTACTGCTACGACTACAACTGCTACAACTACAACTATAATTACTCCTAGTACTACTTCTACAACTACTACAACTACTCCTGCTACTCCTCCTACTTCTATTGCTACTATTAATACTCCTAGTACTCCTCCAACTGCTTCTTCTGCTACTATAATGACTACCACTACTATTGCTGCTGCTAGTCCTTTGCCACAACAACTGCTACTACGATAACTATTTCCACTATTGCCACTACTACTACTACTACTAGTACTAGTACTACTAGTAGTACAACTACTGCTACTTCTGCAATTATTGTAGCTACTACTACTATTATTACTGTTGCAACCACTACTGCAGCTGCTACTTGTACTACTGCTACAACAACTATTGCTGCTGCAGCTGCTGTTGCTACTATAAATTCTAGTACTACTACTATACTACTACTGCTACTACTACTATTATAAGTACTGCTATTACTATTATTACTGCTTCCATTCCTACTACTAGTCATACTACTGTAGCTGCTACTACTCCTAACACTCTTCCTACTACTACTACAAATACTACTAGTTCTACTACAACTATTACTTGAACTACTACCACTGCTGCTTCGACCCCTACTGCTAATCCTGCAACTACGACTACTACAACTGCTACAATTAGTGCCACAACTTCTACCACTACGGCTGCTATTACTACTACTACTACTACTCTCACTCATCCTACTGCTACTAATACTGCTACTCCTACTGCTACAACAACTCCTAATACAACTATTACTGATGCTACTACTACCACTGCTACTACTACAACAACAACAACTACTACTACTACTACCACTATTACTACTCCTACTGCTACGACATTTGCTACTGCTACTACTACTACTACTACTACAGCTATTGCTGCTACAACTTCTATAGCTACTACAATTACTACTACAACTACAACTAATACTACAGCTATTGGTACTACTGCTACTACTAATGCTACTACTACAATTGCTACTGCTATCACTACTACTACTACTTCTACTGCTACTGCTACTGCTACTAATACTACTACAACTACTGCTAATGCTAATACGGCTACTACACCACTACCGCCACCACTACTACTACCGCCACTACTATTGCTACTACTATTACTGCTACTGGTACTACTACTACTACTAGAACTACCACAACTACACTTACTATTGCTGCTATTACTACTACTATGACTACTACTACCGCTACCACAACTACATTTACTACTGATCCTTCTACTACAACTATTAATACTGCCACTACTACTACTACTACTATAACTACTACTGCGACTATTGCCGCTACTACTACAACTACTACTACTGCTAATACTGCTACTACACTGCTATCGCCACCACTACTACCACTACCACTACTATTGCTGCTACTGCTACTACTGGTACTACTACTACTGGAACTACTCCTACTATAACCACTACTGCTGCTATTGCTACTACTACGACTACTGCTACCTCTACCACCACTACTATTACTATTGCCACTACTACTACAACTGCTACTACTCCCACTACTACGACATCTACTACTAGTCCTCCGACGACGACAGCAGCTATGACTACTCCTTCTACATCTATAACTACTACTGCTATTACTGCAATAGTTACGGCTACTCCAACAGCTACTACTCCTCCTACTAATCTACCAGTACTGCTATAACAACAACTACTGCTACTATTACTAGCACTAATGCTAGTACTACTACTACTGCTGCTGCTACTACTGCTCCTACTAATGCTATAACAACAACTGCTGCTCCTATACTACTGCTACTATTGCTACTGCTACTACTACTGCTGCTGCTGTTGCTCCTACTATTGCTACTATTACTGCCACTACTGCTACTGCTGCAACTACTCATACTTCTACTGCAGTTGCTACTGTAGTTTTAGTACTACTACTGCTACGACAACTACTACTACTACTACTGCTGCTGCTGCTGCTAGTTCTCCAACTATTTTTTCTCCGACGACTACTACAACTACTACTGCTGCATCTATTACTCCAACTACTACAATAACAGCTACTATTGCAACTATTACTTACCACAACTACTACTCCAACTACTGCAACTACTACTACTCCTACTATTGTTGCTGCTACTACTACTAATACTACAATAAGAATTACTACTTATACTACTACTTACTACTACTCCTACTACTACTACTTCAACAACAACTACTATTGCTACTACAGCTACTCCTACTGTTACTGCTATTGCTTTTACTATTGCTATGGCTACTACTACTACTAGTACAACTACAACTACTACTACAACAACAACAACAACAACAACTACTACTACTACTACTACTACTACTACTACTACTACTCGTACTACTACAAGTACTACTACTACTATGACTACAACCGCTACAGCTACTACTACACTACTGCTGCTGCTGCTACTACTACTATTATTACAACTACCGCTTGACATACGACTACTCCAAATCCTACTACTATAACTAAAACTTCTACAATTATGGCTATTACTCCTATTACTGCTAGTACTACTACTACTATTACTATTACTACTACTACTTCTACTACTATTGTTGTTAATGCCACTACTACAGCTTTTATTGCTACCAAAACTACAACTACCACTACTCCTTGTACTACTACTCCTAAGACTCCTACTACAACAAATACTACTACCACAACTACTGGTGATGCTGCTACTGCTACTACAATCGCTACTGCTGCTGCTGCTACTACAACTGCTACTCCTGTTGTTACTACTACTGCTGCTACTACTTTTGCAATTGCTCCTATTACGGCTACGGCTACTACTACTATTACTACTCCTGCTACTACTGGTACTACTACTACTACGACAACTACTACCACTACTACTGCTATTGCTGCTGCTAATACACCTACTACTATTGCGCTGCCACCACTACTTCTACAACTATTATTGCTGCTGCTGCAATTACTCCGACTACTACAACAACAACCACTACTGCTACTATTACTTACTAATACTAGTACTGCTACTGCTGCTGCTACAACTACTCCTACAACTATTGCTACTACTACTATTGGTCCTATGTCTACTGCTACTACTACTACTGCTGCTCTTATTTCTGCTACTAATACTACTGCTACTACTTAATACTACCTCTACTATTGCTACTACTGCAACAACAACAACAACTACTACTTCAACTACTTATTACTACCACTACTGCTACTACAACTACAACAACAACAACAACTACTACTACTTCTGCTACTACTACTTCTACTGCTACTAGTCTACATACAACTACCACTACTCCTCCTACTACGACTAGTACTACTACTACTATTACCACTATAGCTACTACTACTGCTATTACTACAACAGCTAGTAATTCTACCACTATTTCTACTGCTACTACTACTTCTACTCCTCCTCCTCCTCCTCTTGCTGATATTACTCCTACTACTGCAACAACAATTACTAGTGCTACTATTACTCACTACTACTACTTCAACTACTATTACCAATACTACTGCTTACGACAACACTGACTACTACTACTACCACAACAACAACCACTACTACGACCAATTATTGCTACAACAACTTATTAATACTGCTACTACTCCTCCTACCACTACAACTACTACTCCACCTACAATAACTACGACTACTACTACTACTGCTACTTCTACTACTACTTCTACTACTACCACTTTTACTACTATTACCACAACTCACTCTACTACTATAGCCGCCACAACTACTACTACAACAACAACAACTACTACTACTACTTTGACTCAAACTATTACACTATGAAAACTGCAACTACTACTGCAACAACTGCTACTACTGCTACTACAGCTACTATTGCTACTAATACTACAACTACAACTACTACTATTACTGCTAATGCTACTACTGCTGCTGCTACTACCACTACGATTATTATAATTACTACTACTCCTACTACTGCTGCTGCTACTCCGACTACTACGACTAGTACTGCTATTACTACAACTACTACACCTACTGCTATTGTGACTACTACTGCTGCTACTAATACCACTACTACTACTATTACTACTTTTATTATTACTAGTACTACTGCTACTACAACTACTACTACCACCACAACTACAACCAAAACTCCTACTACTACAACTACTGCTACGCGTACTACTACTACTATTGTAACTACTACTACTACTACTACTTCTTCTACTAATAATACAACAAATGCCACTTCTAATACTACTGTTACTGCTGCTGTTGCTGCTGTTACTACTACTGTAGCAACTACTACTATTGCTACTAATAGTGCAACTGCTACTACTACTGCTACAACTACAACTACTGCTATTACTACTACTACTACCACCACCACTACTACTACTACTAATACAACTATTGCTATTATTGCGACAACTACTACTTCTACTACGACTGCTAATACTACTACTCCTACTACTCCTTCTACTACTACTGTTACTACCACTACTCCTACTACAACTACTACTACCACTACTACTACCGCAACAACTACTCCAACTACTACTACCACCACAACTACAATAATAACTACTACTACCACTACTGCCACTACTGTTGCTTCTTTCGCTACTCCTACTACTCCTACTACTACTATATCTAAGACTTGTAATCCAACTACCACTATTACTACCACTACTCCTATTACAGCTACTACTCCAACTGCTACTCCTACAACCACAACTACTGCTGCTGCTGCTACTACTACTAGTTCAACAACAACAACTACTACTGCTACTACTGCTTTTACTGCTACTGCTGCTGCTTCTACTACTACTGCTACTACTACTTCAACTCCGACTACAACAACTACTACCACAACAACAACAATAACTACTACTACTGCTACTTCTACTACTACTACTGCAACTACTGCTACGGCTACTGCTACTACTGCTGCTATTTCTACTACTCCTTCTACCACAACTGCTACTTCCACTACTACTACAGCTACTGCTGCTACTATTCATACCACTTTTGCTACTACTACTGCTATGACTAGTACTACAACTACTGTTACTCGTACTACTACTAATACTACTACTATTATGACAACTACTACCACTATTACTACTACTACGGTTGCTAGTACTCCTACTATTTTTTTCTCCTACTACTACGACTACTACTTCAATTGCTGCTGCTGCTAGTATTACTCCTACTATAATAACAACTACTACAACTACTACTATTACTGCTACTACTACCACTCCTACTATGATCATTACTACTACTACTACGACTGCTCCTACTACTACAACTATGACTACAACAACAACTGCTACTTCAAGTACTACTTACTACTACTCCTCCTCCTCCTACTACTACACTATTTATTACTACTACTGCTACTAGTAGTACTACTACTACAACTACCACTACTACTACTATGACTTATTACTACTACTTCTGCAACTACTACTGCTACAGCTACCACTCCACATACTACTAGACTACTCCTACTCCTACTACAACTAGTACTAAAACTACTATTACTACTACAGGTATTGTTACTACTACTACTACAGCAGTACTACTACTACTATTGCCACTGCTACTACAACTACTACTACTCTTGCTACTGCAACCGTTGCTCTTACTCCTACTTCTATAACTTCTATTACTACTACTACTATTACTTACTGCTACTAGTACAAATACTACTACCGCTACTACTACTACTACAACTAGTAATACTTCCACTGCTACTGCTCCTATTACTGCTATGGCTACTACTATTGCTGCTGCTATTACTACAGCTACTACTTGTACTACTACAATTGCCACTTATTCTACTACTAGTACATCTATTGCTTCTACTATTACAACTGCTACTGCTGCTTTTGCTACAAGTACTACTACTACTATTATAGCTACTACTACTACTACAACTACTACCATGGCAGGTACTGCCGCTGCTGCTCTTACTGCTACCACTACAACTACAGGTACAACACCTACTACTCCTCCAATTACAATTATTACCACCACTACTACGACTACTAGTAGTAGTAGTAGTAGTAGCAGTACTACTACTACTACTACAACATCTACTGCTACTGCTGCTACTGCTCCTACTGCTGCTGCTACAGCTACTACTACTATTATTATTACTACTACTACTACTACTACTACTACTACAACTACTAGTACAACAACAACAATAACAACTACTACTACAGCTATTGCTACTGCTATTACTACTACCATTACTACAACTGCTACAACTACTACTATTACTACTATGGCTACTACTTACTATCTTAGTACTATTGTCACTACAAATAATGTTCCAACTATTGCTACTACTACTGCTACTACTACTACCGTTACTAATACTATTACTACTACAACTACTACTACTACTACTACTACTATTACTACCACTATTACTGCTATTACTACAACTACTACTACTACTGCTACTGCTGTTGCTTCTACTACTACTACTACTATTACAACTACTACTACTACTCCTCCTCCTCCTCCTCCTCCTCCAGCTGCTGCTGCTGCTGTTGCTACTACTACTACTGCTGCTGCTGCTGCTGCTGCTATTACTACTATTAGTACTACTATTACTGCTATCTACTATTACTACTACTACTACTACTTTTTTTGCTATTACTGCTTCTACTACTATGACAACCACTGCTACAACTACTACTATTACTAATAATACTAGTACTACTATTGCTACTACTGCTATGTTTGCTATTGCTACTACTGCAATAGCCATTGAAGCAACTGCTACTGCTTCTACTAGTGCTGTGGCTACTACTCGTGTGGCTTCTACTATTAATATTGCTATTGTTGCGACTGATATTGCTACTACTGATATTGCTACTACTGATACTACTACAACTACTATCACTAATTCTACTAATAATACTGCTATTGCTGCGACTGATATCGTTACTACTACTACTATTGCTACTACTACTAATACAACTAATTCTATTACAGCTGCAACTACTGCCACTGCTACTCTTGTTATTGCAACTACTTCTACTGCTATTGCTACTACTATGATTACTACAATTGCGATAGCTACGACTCCTACTGCTTCTTATCCTACCACTACTACTACTTCTGCTAGTGCTACTACAATTACTACTACTTCTGCTACAACCACTACTGCTGCTACTACTACTATAGCAACAACATCTAGAACTAAAGCAACTACTACAACTACTACAACTGTTGTTGCTACTACTTCTGCTACCACTGCCACAACTACAACCCCTACTACTTCTACTCCTACTACTACTACAGCTACTATTACTACTACTGCTACAATAACAACAACAACAACTACTACTACTACTGCAACTACTGCTACCACTAATGTTGTTGCTGCAACTGCTACTACAACTACTGCTTTCGCTACTACTAATGCTACTACTACTATTACTACTATTGTTGCAACTACTGCAACTTCTACAAATGCTACTACTATTGCAGATGTTATTTCTACTACTACTACTCTGCTAGTACTACTTCTCCTATTACTAGAACTAATACTGTGACTATTAGTATTGTTGTTGCAGCCACTACTACTACTACTTCTACTACAATAACAACAACAACAACTACTATCACTACTACTGCTACAACAACTACTACTACGGCTACTTCTACTACTGCTACTACTACTAATGCTAGTACAACTACTAGGACTACTACTACAACTACTGCTACCACTACTGGTACTACTGCCGTTGCTACTACTACTACTCCTACTACTATTAACACAAATACTATTACTACTACTAGTACTACTTCTACTACTACTATGACTACTACTTCTTGTACTGCTCCTGCAACTACTACAACTACCACCACTGCTACTACTACTACAATTACTAGCACCAGTAGTAGTAGTAGATGTAGTATTAGTAGCAATAGTAGGAGTAGCAGTCCTAGAAATAGTGGGAGAAGTAGTAATAGCAGTAGCTGAAGTAGTAGTAGTTGTAGTAGTAGTAGTACTAGAAGAAGTAGGAGTGGTAGCTGTAGCAGCTATAGTAGTCATAGTAGTAGCAGTTGTAGTACGAGTAGTTGTAGTAGCAGTAGCATTTGTTGTAGTAGCAACAACAATATTTGTAGTACCATTAGCAGTTGTAGTAGTAAGAATAGTAGTAGTAGTAGTAGTAGTAGTAATAGTAGTAGTAGTAGTATCAATAGTAGTAGTAGTTGTTGTTGTTGTTGTTGTTGTAGTTGCATTAGTAGTAGTAGAAGTAATAAGAGAATTACCAGTAGTTGTTGTAGAATTAGTAGTAACAAAAGTGGCAGCAGTAGTAGAAGAAGTAGTAGTAAAACTAGTTGTAGTAGTTATAGTAGCAATAGCAGTTGTAGTTGCAGTAGTAGCAGTAGCGGTAACTACTACAACTACTACTACTAGTGCTGCCATTAGAAGCAACAGTAGTAACAATAGCAGTAGTAGTAGAAACAGTATTAGTAGTACTAGTAGTAGTAGTAGTAGCAGTAGTGGTCGCGGTAGTAGTCGTTGTACTAGTAGTAATAGTAGTAGCAATAGGAGTAGCAGCAACAACAATAACAGTACTACTACTACTACTGTTGCTACTACTGCTAGTATTACTACTACTACTATTACTACTATTACTTGTACTATTATTACTACTCCATTAGTAGTGCTACAATTACTACTACTACTATTATTGCTTCTACTACTTCTTCTACTACTACAACTTCTCCAACTCCTACTCCTACTACTACACTTTTACTGCTATTGCTCTTATTATTACTGCTTTTACCTACTCCTACTCTTGCTACTGCTAGTACAACTCCCACTCCAACTATAGCTACTCCTAATCCTGTTGTTGTTGCAGCTACTACAACAACTTCTACAATTGCAACTGGTGCTACTTCTACTCCTATACCTACAACAACTACTTCTATAACTACTAATACTACTAATTGAAGTACTACTAGTCTTACTACTGCTACCACTATTATTGTTGTTGCTGCTACTACTACAGCTACAAATACTACTACTACTCCACTGCTTCTACAACTACTTCTACTACTGATAATAATACAATTACAACTTCTTCCATGACTACTTCTACTGCCACTATTACCACTACTACTACAACTACTACTACTACTGCTATTACAATTATTATTACTACTACTACTACCATTACTACTACTACTGCTACTACTCCTACTCCTACTCCTACTACTATCACTACAACTACAACTATTACTACTACTGCTACTATCACTGCGACGGGTAGTACTAATACTACTACTACCACTACTACTATTATTAGCAATAGCTACAACAACAATAACTACTACTACTACTACTACTCCTCCTCATCCTACTCCTATTTCTGCTACTGCTACTAAAAACTACTACGATAACTACAGCCACTACTACTACTGCTGCTGCCGCTAGCACTCCTACTTCTACTACTATTACTCCTACTACTATGAGAACTACTACAACTACTACTATTACCTACTACAACTACTACTGTTACAACTGCTACTGCTACTACTACTACTATGATTGCTCCGACTACTACTACTGCTGCTACTACTACTACCACCACCACCACCACCACTACTACTGCTACAGCTTATTACTATTACTTCTGCAACTACTACTGCTACTGCTACCACTCCACATACTACTACTACAACTACTCCTACTATGACTAGTACTACTACTACTATTACTACTACATCTACTGTTATGACTACTACTACCGCTAGTAATCCTACTACTATTGCAACTGCTACTACTACAACTATAACTTTTATTGCTGTTATTACTCCTACTACTACAACTACTATTATTACAACTACTATTCTTACTACTACTACTACAACCACTAGTACTACCAATACTACTGCTTACGATTACTCCGACTCCTACTACTATTCCCGCTTATTACTACTACTAATTATTACTGCTACATCTCCACCTACTACAACTACGACTACTACTACTACTGCTTCTGAAACTATTATTACTGTTACCACTACTCCTACTACTTCAGTAGTCACAACGACTATACTACCACTACCACAACCACAACAACAACTACTAAGACTACTACTACTACAATTACTACGACAGTAACTACTACACTACTAAAACTACTACTACTATCGCAACTACGGCAACTACTACTATGACAACTACTATGTTTACTAATACTACAACTGCTACTACTACTATTGCTACTAATGCCACTACTGCTACTACTACTATTGCTACAACTATTGTTGCTGCTTCTGCTACTATTACTACTATTACTACTATTGCACTTACTACTACGACAACCACTACTACTACTGCAACTAATACTACAACTACTACTACAACCACTACTACTACTGCAATAGCTATTGCTACTACTACTATTATTGCAACTACTACTCCTACTACTACAACTGCTACCACTGCTATCGCTACTGCTTCAACTACTACTACTACTATTACTACTACTACTATTACAACAACAACTACTACTAGTACTACTACTAGTACTACTACTACTACTACTACTACAACTACTACTACTACTACATCTACAATTAGTACAATTGCTACTATTACCACTCTTGGTACTACTACTACTAATGCTAACACTACAACTACTACGCCTGCTACCACTACTACTCCTAATACTACTACAACTATTGATATTATGCATACTACTACTCCTACTACTATTACAATAATAACAACTACTACTGCTACTCCGACTACTACTACTACTATTACAACTACAACAACTACTACACCTACTACTATTGCTACAATTACTACTGCTGCTACTAATACTCCTACTACTACTATTACTACTTTCATTAGTACTAGTACTACTGCTACTACAACTACTACTATAGCTACAACGATAATTACAACTCCTCCTACTACTGCTGCTGCTGCTACTACTACTACTCGAACTACTACTACTATTACAACAATAATAACAACAACAACTACTACTACTACAACTGCCATAACTACAACTACTGCTGCTGCTGTTGCAGTAGCTATCGCTGCTGTTGCAGTAGCTATAGCTACTGCTACTATTGCTACTAATAGTGCAACAGCGACTACAACAACTACTCCTACTACAACTAGTGCTATTACTAATACTACTAATACAACTACTGCCACTGCTACTACCACTCCTACTACTGTTAATACTATTATTCCTACTCCTCCTCCTACTACTCTGCCAACTACTACTACTGCTACTACAGCTATTACCACCACTACTCCTATTGCAGCAACTACTCCTACTACTACTCCTACAACTACTACTACTAAAATTGCAGCTAATACTACTAATCCTACTATAACAACTACTACCACTACTACTACCACAACAACTACTCCAACTACTACTACCACTACAACTACAACAACAACAACTACTGATACTGCCACTACTACGGCCGATGTTTCTACTATCACTACTGCTACTGCTTCTATTAGTCCTACTACTCCGCCTAATACTACTGCTTAGAATACTAATCCCACTACTACAATTACTACCACTACTCCTACTGCAGCTACTACTACAACTGCTACTCCTATAACAACAACAAGAACAACTGCTGCTACTACCACTACTCCGACTACAACTACTATTACCACTACTACTACTTCTACTGCTGCTACTACTGCTTCTACTACTGTTGCTACTACTACTACAACTCCTACTACAACAACTACTACCACAACAACAACAACAACAATTACTGCTGCTACTACTACTACTACTGCTGCGACTACTTCTACTACTGCTACTACTGCTACTCCTACTGCTACTACTGCTACTACTGCTACTACTACTGCTACTATTGCTACTACTCGTTCTACCACTACTACTACTACCACTAATACTACGGCAACTACTGTTACTACTCATACTACTAGTGCTACAGCTATTGCTACTAGTGCTACTATACTATACTACTCCAACTGCTCGTACTGCTACTAGTACTACTGCTACTACAACGACAAATAATGTCACTTCTACTACTACTTCTATTGCAAGTACTCCTAATATTTTTGCTCCTCCTCCTACTACTACGACTAATTCTGCTGCTACTGCTCCAACTATTACTCCTACTACTATGAGAACCACTACATCTACTGCTATTACGTACTCCAACTACTACTGTTACAACAATAACTATTGTTACTCTGACTACACTCACTACAACTACTACTAAGACTGCTCCAACTACTACTACAACTACAATGACAACTACTAGTTCTACTACTACCTACTACTCCTCCTTTGACTACTACTACTACAACTAGTTATTACTACTACTACTGCTGCTGCTACTACCACTAGTACAACAACAACTACTACTACGACTTATTACGACCACTTATGATACTATTACTGCTACCACTCCACACACTACCACTACTACTACTATTACGACTTATTCCTACTACTTAAGCTACTACTATTGCTACAATTACTTCCTACTACTACAATAACTATTACTACTACCAATACTACTACCACAACAACAACAACTACTACTACTATTGCTACTGCTTATACTACTACTACTACTACTTATTACTACTACTACTAATAATAATAATTATTACAGCTACTACTACTACTACTACTACCCTACCTACTACAACTACGGCTACTACTACTATTGCTACTTCTACTAATACTGATACAACTGATACTACTACTGCTACTACAACTATTACTACTATTACCACTACTCCTTCTACTACTACAGCAGCCACAACAACAACAACTACTACTAGTACAATTACTACAACAACCTATTAAGACTACTACTACTACAACTTCTACTTCTTCTGCAACTACTACTGCTGCTACTACTACTACTATTGGAACTACTACACTACTAAAACTAATTCTACTAGTACAACTACTGCTACTACAGCTACTACTGTTACTAATACTACAACTGCTACTACTACCATTACTACTATTACTACTACTGCTAATATTGCTACAACAACTACTACTGTTGCTGCTACCACTACTATCACTACTACTTCTACTGCTACTTGCTACTGCTCCACCTACTACTGCTACTACAAATACTACTACTACTAATACTATGACTACTTATTACTACTTCTCCTGCTACTACTGCTACTACTGCTACTACTACTGCTACTCCTACTACTACTGCTACAGCTACTACAACAACAACAACTACTACTAGAACTACTATGACTGCTGCTACTTCTACTACTACGATAACTACTACTACTATTTCTACTACTAAAATTGCTACTTCTTCTACTACTACTACAGGTACTGCTTCTACTACTATTACTACTGCTTTTGCTGCAAGCACAACTACTACTATTATAGCTACTACTACAACTACTACTACTTCTACTACTGCTACTAGAACAGCTACCATGGCTTATACTATCACTACTGCTCCGACGGTTACCACTACTACAACTACTGTGACTCCTTCAAGTACTACTATTACCGCCACTACTACTGTAGCTGCAAATTCTGCTTCTACGATTACTACTCTTACCACTCCTATTTCGACAACTACTACTATTACAACAACTTCTGCTACTTCGCCTACTACTACTTATGTTGCTACTACTACTATTTCTACTACTATCGCTAATGCAACTACTACTACTAGTTCTACTACTACTGCCCCTACTATTGTCAAAATTGCTACAATAGCTATGTCAGCCACTACTACTACTACTGCCACTGCTATTGTCAAAACTGCTACCACTGCTACCACTACTTCTACTATCACAACCATTTCTATTGCTACTAGTACTGCTGCAACTACCACTGCTCTTGCTAATACTCTGCTTGGCCTACTACTACTACTACGATAGCTACTGCTATTGCTACTACTACTACCACTTTAACTACTACTTCTATTGCTACTACTGCATATGCTACAACTACTACTACCTCTACTACTTCTACTACTACTGCTACAACAACTACTGCAACCACAACTGCCATTACTCCAACAACTATTACTACTACTACAACAACGACTACTGCTACTACTATTGCTGCTGCTCCTGCTATTGCTGCTGCTGCTGCTACTACTACTACTATTACTACTACTACTTCAGTTAATACTATCGCTACTACTACTACTCCTACTACTACTTCTACAATTGCTCCAACTAGCGCAATAACTACTGTTACTCCTAATACTACTACTACTGTCGCAACTACTACTACTGCTGTGGCAGCAACTACTACTACTATTATCGCTATTACTACTACTATTACTACTATTGCTACTACTACTACAGCTACTTTTACTACTATTGCTACTACTACTCCTCCTAGTATTGCTACAATTACTACTAGTACTACTACTACTAGTACTACTAGTACTACTACTTTTACTACTACTTTTACTACTACTACTACTACTACAACAACAACAACTACTACTATTACTACCACTATTACTACTATTACTACTACTACTAGTACTACAACAACAACTACTAGTACAACTACTACTACTGCTACTACTACTACTACAGCTATTACACCTACTACTAGTACTTTTAGTGCTAGTACTGCTACTACTACTACTATTACTACTATGACAACTACTGCTACTGATACTACTACTACTACCACTACAATTACTAATATTACTGGTACAACTAGTGCTACTACTGCTACAACAGCTATTACTACGGCTGCAATACTACTGTAGCAACTTCTGCTACTACGAATGCTACAACTTCTGCTACTACTGCTACAACTACAATTACGACTGCTACAACTACTACTACTATGTCTTCTACTACTACTATTACTACTACTACTACTATTACTAATACTACTACTATTAATACTACTCCTACTATTACTACTACCACTACAACTACCACTACTTCTATGACTACTACTGCTACTACTACTACTACAACTACTGCTACTACTATGACTACTACTACTACTACTACTACTTCTACTACAACTATTGCTACTTCAACTACTACTACTGTTGCTACTACCACAACTACTGCCGTTGCTGCTACTACTACTACTACAGCTCCTACTACTATAACTACTGCTACTATTTCCTCTACTCCTTCGTCGACTATTACAACTACTATTATTTTTACTAATAATACTCCAACAACTACTACTGCTGCTTTCACTTGTACTGCGCAACTGCAATTGCAACTCCTTCTACTACTGTTACTGCTACTACTCCGATAATGTTTGCTACTACTACTACTACTAATACTACCACAACTACTACTACGGCTGCTACTACTACAACAACAACTACTACCACTACTGTTACTGCTAGTACAGCGACTACCATAACTACTACTACTCCAAGTACTACTACTACTACAATCGCTACTGCTACTACTGATACCCCTACCACATCTCCTATTATACTATTTACACTTCTACTGTTGCTACTGCTACTCCTACCACTGCTACTACTACTCCTATAATTACACACCTACTTCTATTAGTGCTGCAACAGCTTCTATTGCTTCTGCTATAGCTACTACCACTATTGCTGCTTCTGCTTCTACTACTACTACTAATACTGCACTACTACTATTACTATTACCACTTCTGCTACTACTACTGATCCTACTACTACTTCTACTACTACTACTACTACTACTTCTGCTAATGCTACTACTACTGCTACTACTACTGCTGCTGCTACTGCTACTACTACTACTACTACTACTACTACTACTACTACTATTACTACTACTTCAACTACTACTACAGTGACTAATACTATGACTACTACTTCTGCTACTACTATAACTACTACTATTTCTCCTCCTACTACTACTTCTGATATAACTTCTGCTACTATTACTGTTATACTACTATGACTACTACTACTGTTGCTACTTCTACTACTACTACTACTGTCGCTAATACTATTTCTCCAGGTCCAACTACTACTGCTACTACTATTGGTACCACTACTAATGCCACTAGTACTACCACCACTATGAATTCTATAACACCTACTACTACTACAGCTACGACAACTACTTCTACTGCAATAACAACAACTACTACTACTATTAAAAATAATACAACTATTGCTACTACTACTATTATAACTTCTTCCCCTACTATTGCTACACTACTACTGCTACTACTACATCTGCTACTACTATTGCTACCACAACAACTACTACTACTACTCGTCCTGCTGCTACTTCTACTACTAGTACTACTACTACTTCTACTACTATTGCTACTGCTGGTACTACAACAACAAAAATAACAACTACTACTACTACTACTGTTGCTGCTGCTACTACTGTTGCTAATGCAACTATTACTGGTATTGCAACTGCAACTATTGCTACTACTACATCCCCTTCAACTATTGCAATAGCTACTACTATTGCTTCTACTACTACTGCTACTACTAGTACTACTACTATTACTACTACTAATGCAACTGCTACTTCTACTACTACTGTTACTACTACTAGCGCTGCTACCACTTCTACTACTACTGCAACTACTACTTCTACTACTGCATCTGCTGCTACTACTATTGCATCTGCAGCTACTACTACTAATACTACTACTACGATTTCTACAATTATTACCACTACTACCCAAACAGCTAAGACTACTACTAATACTAGTACTATAGCAGCTGCTACTGCTACTATTTCGATTATCGTTGCTACTCCTACTGCTGCTACTATTACAACTACTTCTACTACTCCTACTACTGCTACTACTACTACTAGTACTACTACTGCTACTACCACTAGTACTACTACTACTAACAATATTACTACAAGTATTTCTGCTACTACAACCTTTACTACAAATACTAGTACTACTACTACTACTACTATAACTGCAGTTGTTGCAGCTACTACCGCCGCTGCTACTACTACTACTACTCCTGCGACTTCTCAACTACTATGCTACCTGCTACTACTACTATTGCTACTACTACTATAACTGCTACTTCTACTACTACCACTGCCAATACTATTATTGCTCCTTATGCAAATAGCACTACTACTGTTTTTACTACTACTAATACTGCTGCTCCTGTTCCTACTACTAATGGTACTGCTACTACTATAATTACAGCCGTTGCTGCTACTGCTACCGCTACTACTCCTACAACAACTACTACTACTACTATTACTGCGACTTCTAGGGCAACTACTATTACTAGTACTCCTGCTACTACTACTACAACAACTATTATTATTTTTACTAATGATACTCCTAATACTACTGTGACTACTAGTACTTCAGCTTCTACTACTACAAACTGCTTGTCCTACTACTACTTCTACAGCCGCTACAATAGCTACTACTACTCCAATTACTACTCCAACTACTACTACTACTACTAATACAATTGGCTCTACTGCTATTACTTCTGCTAATACAACTTGTATTACTACTAGTACTATGACTCTTGCTGCTACTACATTTACTACTACTTTTACTACAACCATTACTACAACAACAACTACTACTCTTACTACAACCACTTCTACAACTACTACTACTATTGCAACTACTGTTATTACTGTTTCTTGTATACTACTCCTACTACAAATACTACCACAACTACTTCTACTACTATTACTACTACTACTCCTACTTTTGCTACTAATACTAGTACTACAACTAACACTACTACAACTAATAATACTACTTCTAATACTACTACTATTACTACTACTACTACTACTACCACCACTTCTGCTACTACTATTTCTACTACTACTACTACTACTACAACTACTACCACTATTACTACTATTACTACTAGTACTTCTACTGCTACTACTGCTACTACTTCTGTGATACTACTGCTACTTCTTCTACTACCAGTACTACTAATACTACTGCTACTACTATTGCTACTCCTACTACTACTATTGTTACTAAAATGACTATAACTACTACTGCAACACCTACTACTACTACAACTTCAGCTGCTACTCGTGCTACTGCCACAATTGCTACTATTGCTATTGCTACTACTACTGTAACTGCTACCATTGCTACTACTATAGCTCCTCCTCCTACTACTACAAATAAGACTTCTGCTGCTACTACTACTACCACTGCGGCTTCTACTACTACTACTGCTGCTGTTGCTGAAACAACTACTATAGCTATTGCTACTACTACTACTATAGCTACTACTACTACTTCTGCTCCTACTACAACTGCTACTGCTACTACAACTGCTACTACTACCAATATTGCGGCTGCCACAATTGCTAATACTACTACTTCTTCTTCAATTGCTACTACTACTACTACTTCTACTTCTTCTATCGTTATAATCGCTATAATTACAATAGCAACTACTACTACAGCTGCCACTACTGCCACTACAGCTGCTACTAGTACTACTTCAACTACTTCTTCTGCTGCTACTGCTACTATGACTATTTCTACTACTACTACTACTAATACTACAACAACAACAACTACTACTACTCCTTCTACAACTGCTACGACAATTACTACTTCCTCTACCACTGCTACTACAGCTACTGCTGCGCTGTTGTTGCTGCAACTGCTGCTATTTTTGCTACTACTTCAACTACTACTACTACTACTTCAACTACTGCAGCTACTACTACTACTACTGCTATAGCTTATACTACTACTTGTCCTCGTCCAACAACAACTACTAGGCCTACTACCATTTCTACTACAACCACTGCTGCTACTACTGATACTCCAACAACAACAACTACTACTACTACTTCTACTTCTTGTGTGGCTACTTCTATTGCTATTACTACTACTGCTACTATAGTTACTACTACGACTACTACTACTGCAACCACTTCTACTGCTACTATGACAGCTATGACTACTATGACTACTAGTACTACTACTACTACTACGTAGGCCACTATTTCTATGACTTCTACTACTACTACATCTTCTACTACTACTACCACCACCACCACCACTACGGCTTCTATTTCTACTACTACTACTACTACTTTTGCAACTACAACAACTGCCACTGGGACTATTACTACTACTACTACTATGACCACTACTTCTGCTAGTACTACTAATGATACAACTATTACGACTAATAAAACTACTATAGCTACTACTACTACTTCTACTGCTACAACTAATGCTAATACTACTATTGCTGCTACTACTACTACTACTACTATTGCAACGCCTACTACGACTGCAACTATTATTGTGACTACTACTACAACTACTACCACCACCACTACTACTACTACAACTTTTGCTACTACTACTCCTCCTACTAGTATCACTACTACTACTACTACTCCTACTTCTACTGCTACTACTAGTACTATTACAACTACTTCTACTACTACTATAATTACTACTATCATCTCTTGTACTACTACTATTGCTACTACCATTTCTAATGCGGCTACTATTACTAATACTCCTATGATTACTACAACTACTATTACCGCTTATCGTACTACTACTTCTTTTGGTACTACTACTGTAACTTCTGCTACAACTACTACTATTACTACTACTACTACTTCTATTACTTTCACTGCTACTACTTCTGCTACTACTACTACTGCTGCGACTGCAACAACTATTGCAGATTCAATAGTAACTATTGGTACCATTACTAGTACTGCTTTTGATACCACTGCTACTGCTACTACTACTTCTACTACAACTACTTCTACTCCTTCAACTACAACTACTACTACTAAAGCTATTGCTGCGACTACTACTACAACTGCTACAACTATCAATATGGTATCTACTGCTACTATAGCTTCTACGACTGCCACTACTGCTTTTGCTACTAGGACTACTACTGCGATTACTACTACTCCTCCTTCTACTACTTCGACTACATCTACTATTACTATTGCTACTATTGCTACTATTGCAATTATTGCTACTACTACCGCTTATGTTACTCCTACTACTACTACCGATGCTTCTACCACTATTGCTACTACTACTACTACCACAACTACTACTACAACTACTCCAACTACTACTACTACTACTTCTACTACTACTACTTCTTTGCTGCTATTACTACTCCTGCTGCTACTCTTACTAACACTACTGCTGCCACTACAACTACTGTTACAACTTATATTACTACTACTACTACTACTACTACTAATGATGTTGCTGCTTCTATTACTATTACTTCTACTATAACTACCACAACTACTATGACTACTACTGTTAGCACTACAACTTCTGCTACTACTATTACTACTATTACAACTACTACTCCTACAACCGCTATAACTGCTACTTTTGCTACAACAACAACAACTACAACTACTAATACTACTACTACTACTACTATTGCTGCTACTACTCCTACTGCTGCTGCTGCTGCTGCTACTACTACTACTAATACTACCACCACCATCACCACTACTACTACTACTACAACCACTACTACTACTGCTGCTGCTACTACTATAACTACTACTACAACTATAACAACAACAACTACTACTATAACTACTACTACTACTTCTAAGACTAGTGCTGCTAATACTACTACTACTTCTATAACTACTACTACTACTACTATTGTTCCTACTGCTATTACTAATATTACTATCACTATTACTACTACTATTACTACTACTACTATTGCTGCTGCTATTTCTAATACTACTACAATTAATACCACTACTAGTACTTCTCCAACTGCAACTACTACTAATACTGCTGCTGCTGGTGATGCTCCTGCTAATACTACTACATATATTGCCGCTACTGCTACTGTTACTTCTATTACCACTACTACTGCTCCTACAACAACAACTACTACTACTACAACTATGATAGCCACTAATGCTACAACGACATCTACTGCTACAACTATGACTTCTCCTACTACTCCTACTACTATTATCGCTATTATGTCTACAGCTACAGCTACCACTACTACTACTACCACCACACTGCTACAACTACCACTATTACTACTGCTACTGCTACTAATACTACTACAACTTCTCCTAGTGCTACTACTACGACAACGGCTACGACTACTGCGACTACTTCTACTACTACTGTTGCTATAACTACTGGTACTACCCCAACTACTAAAACTACTACTACTACTTCTACTCCTACTACTTCGGCTAATTTTGCCTCTTTTACTACTATGACTGCTGCTACTACAACTTCTACTAATACCACTCCAACTACTACTACTTCTACTAGTAGAACTCCCACTCCTGCTGCTTCTACGCCAACAACTGTGACTTCTCCTACTACTATGCCTACAACTACCACAACTATTGCAGCTCCTGCTACTGCTACTACAACTACCTCAACTCATACTACTCAGACTCCAACTACTACTACTACTTCTACTACTACTACTACTATTGTTACTCCTACTACTATATAGCTATAGCTTAAACTGTTGCTACTACTCAAATTACTACCACTACTTCTGATGCTACTTCGGCTACTACTTCTGCTGCTATTGTTGCAGCTACTATTACTGCAACTACAGCTAGTACTACCACTACTACAACTACTACAACTTGTGCTATAACTACAACTTTTGGTATAATTACCACTACTTCAACTTTAACTATTCTTACTACTTCTACTACAACTTCACCTACTACTACCATTGCTACTACCACTACTGCTACTACTACTACTACTACTACTACTACTACTACTCTTACTGCTACTACTACTACCACCACTACCACTACAGATGCTACTATTACTACTTATACAACAACTACAACTTCTTCTACTACTACTAATTTTGCTACTACTACTGCTACAACAACAACTACTCCTACTACTACTGCTACTACTACTACTACTACTACTACTTCTACTACTACTTCTACTACTACAACTACTGCTACTGGTACTACTATAGCTACTACTGCTGCTGCGACTGCTATTATTTCGACTACTGATACTACTGCTTCTACTACTACTATTGCAACTGTTTCGCCTACTACTACTACTACCATTTCAACTACTACTACTGCTTCTAGTACTACTTACGCTACTACTATCACTGCTACTACTACTGCACCTACTACTACTGTTACAACAACTACTACTATAGTGGCGACTACTACTACTGCTACTACTACTATCACTACTACTAGTATAGGTACTACTACAACTGCTACTATTGCTACTACTGCAATATTGACTACTATTACTACTATTGCTACTACTACTGCTACACTAATACTACTACTAGTACTACAATTGCTGCTACCACTATTACAACTACTACTATTACTTCAACTAAGACTACTACTGCTACCATAACTACAACAACAATAACTATTACTACTACTACAGAAAGTACTACAACTTCTCCTACAACAACAATTTCAAGTACTGCTACTGCTGCTGCTATTGCTACTACTACTGTTACGACTACTACTATTTCTACTACTACTACCACTACTACTCAAACTGCTTCTACTTCTACTTCTACTATTGCCACTACCACTGTTGTCGCTACTACTTCTACTGATTCTACTACAACAACTACAAGTTCTACCGTAACTACTTCTGCTACACTACTACTGCAAGTACTACTACTACTCCTGCTGTTGTTATTGCCAGTGCTGCACTACTAATGGTACTACTACTGCTATTACTACTACTACTACTACTACTACTACTACTATTACTACTGCTATTGCTTCTACTACAACTACCACTAGTACTTCTCCTAGTACTTCTGCTTTCGCTAATACTAGTGCTACTACTACAACTACTACAACTAATACTACATGTGCTGCTACTATACTTCTATAATTACAACTACTACCGCTACAACAACAACTACTACATCTATTGATCCTGCTACTACTACTACTACTTCTAGTAATACTAAGATTGGCAATAACGTTGCAGCTTCAGCAGCTAGTGCAACTACTACTACTGGAATTGCTGTGGCAACTACTACTGATCCTTATGCAACTTCTTCTACTACTTCTACTACTCCTCCTGCTGCTACAACTACAACTACTATTGCTACTGCTACTACTACTACTTTTGCTACTATCACTACTTTTGCTACTACAACTAGTGCAACTACTGCTACTACTATTACTATTGCTATTGCTTCTACTACTACCATTGCTGTTGCTACTACTACTACAACTACTACTCCTACTACTCTTACAGCTGTTGTTGTTGCTGCTATAGCTACTCTTACTACTACTGCTACTACTTAATCCTCCGACTTCTACTTTTTTTACTACTACTACAACAACTAATAATACTACTGCTAGTACTACTACTACTAGTACTGCTACTACAGCCGCTACTCTACTATTGCTACTACTATTACTGCAAATGCTATAACTACTATAATCATAACTACTTCTACTACTACTGCAACTACTAGTTCTACTCCTATTAATACTACTACTACTACGACTACGGCTGCAAATGCCACTACCACTACTTCTATTACTACTGTAGCTACTTCTACAACTACCACTATTACTACTAGTACTACTATTTCTACTAGTACTAATGCTGCTACTACAACTACTACTACCACCACCACCACTACTACTACTCCTGCTACTACTGTTGCTACACTTGTGGCTACAACTATTATTCCAACAACTTCTCCCACTATTATTACTATTGTTACTACTATTATAGCTACATCTACAACTACTGCTTCAACTACTACAACTAGTAATACTACTGCTACTACTTCTGCTTGCTACTACTACTACAACTACTAGTACTACTGCTCCTACCTCTGCTAATATTATTACTGGTACTACTATTGCTGCTACTACTACTACAACTATGACTATTGCTCCTGCTACTACTACTATTACTATTACTTCTACATCTGCTTCTACGGCTACTGCTACTACTACTATTATTGGTACTAGTGCTAATGATACTACTACTACGACAGCTGCTGATGCTAATGCTACTCCTACTACTACTATTACTGCTCCAACTGCTACTACTACTTTTATTACAACTACAGTCACTACTACCACTGCTACTGCTACTACTCCTACTGTTGCTACTCCTACTAATACTACAGCTTCCACCCCTACTACTATTAATGTTTTTGCTACTTCTACTACTATTACTTCTAGTACAACTACTACTACGACGACTATTACCGCTATGACTAGCACTTCTACTACTACAATTACTACTACTACTACTATTGCTACTGCTGCTACAACAACAATAACTACTACTACTAACACTACTACTACTACTACTCCTACTACTACTCCTGCTACTACTACTACTATAACTATGACTACTACTATAACTGTGACTTCTACTAAGAATACTGCTACTGCTACTACTACTATAACCACTACTACTAATACTACTACTACTACTACTACTGTTACTACTGCTACTACTAATATAACAACAACTCCTACTACTACAACTACTACTGCTACTACTAATACAACCACAATTACTACCACTACAACAGCTTCTCCTACTACTACTACAGCTGCTGCTGCTACAGCTAATGTTGCTGCTAACACTACAACTACTATAACTACTACTACTGTTGCTGCTACTGCTACTACTGCTGCTACTGCTACTTCTGCTGCTACCACTACTACTACTACTACTACTGCCGCTGCTATTGCTGTCGCTGCTACCACTATGACTGCTACTCCTACTACTTCGGCTACTACTACTACTTGTACTACTTGTACTACTGCTACTGCTACAACAACAACTACTACTACTTCTACTACTACTACTACATCTATTATTGCTATTATCGATACTATGATTACTACTACTATGATTGCTACTACTTCTACTACAACAACTACAGCTACAACTACACATGCTACTATAGCCACTATTGCAACTACAATTTCTACTCCTACTCCAACTACTACAATGACTACTATAACTGCTACTACTCATGTTGCTGCTGCTGAGACTGCTACTACTAGTTCGATTACTTCTACTTCTATGACTACTGCTACTACTACAATTGCTATACCCATTGCTACTACTACAACTACTAGTACTATAACAACTCTAACTGCAAATAGTGCAACGGCTACTACTACAGCTGCTACTACTAATAATGCTACTGCTACTGCTCCTACTACTTCTACAATAGCTACTACTACAACTTTTGCTACTTCTCTACTTCTATTACTATTGCTACTATTTCTTTTACTCCCACTGCTACTATTAATAATACTACTCCTCCTACAGTGACAACTACTATTATTTACACTAATGATAATCCTACTGCTGCTGCTGCTACTCCTACAACCACTACTACTGCTGCAACTACAACTACTACTCCTCCTACTACTACTCCTGCTCCATCTACTACTGTTACTACTAATACCACTACTACTAATATAGCGGCTACTACTATTGTTAATACTACTTCTGCTACTACTATCACTATAATTACAACTTCTGCTCTACTACTTCTGGTAGTACTAAGGCTTCTATGACTACTACTATGACTAGTACTACTACTCTGACTACTACTACTATGAATACTACAACTTTTGCTACTACTGCTACTACTACCAGCCCTATTACTATTACTACTATTACTACTAATACTACTACTATGACAACTATTTCTACTACTACTTCTACTATAACTATTACAACTACTACTAGTACGGTTACTACTACTACTACAAGTACTATTGTTCCTACTATTGCTTTTACTGCTACTACTGCAACTATAGCTACTTCCACAACTATTGCTTATACTATTACTACTACAACTACTACAACAATAATAACAACAACAACTACTACTGCTACTGCTACTATGGCTGCCACGACTACTACTACTACTACTTCTGCTACTATTGCTATTACTACTATTACTTCTACTACTGCCACTATTATTACTTCTACTATAACTCCAGCTACTACTAAAACTACTATTACAACTACTACGACTGTTATTGCTGCTTCTACTGCTATTATTGCAACTACTACAACTACTGCTACTACTACCACTTCTGCTACTATTACTACTACTACTACTTCTGCTGCTGCTACTAATACTACTACCCCGACTACTAAAATTACTACTACTTCATCTACTACTGCGACTATAGCAACTACTGGTATTATCGCTACAACTACTACTATTGCTATTATTCCTACTATTGCAACTACAACTATTACAGCGACAACTACCCATGCTGCTATAGCTACTATTGCTACTATAACTTATACTCCTGCTACTATGACTTCTACAACCCCTACTACAACTGCCACTACTATAATTTTTTTTAATTACTTCTTTTACTACTACTACTACTACTACTACGACTAGTACAACAACTGCTGCTACTCTTGTTGCAGCTGCGACTGCTGCCACTATTGCTACTGCTACTACTTCTCCTACTTCTACGACTACTGCTATCTAATATAACTACTATTGCTACTGCGACTGCAATAGCTAATATTACTACTACAATTGTTACTACTACTGCTCCTGCTACTGCTACTACAAGTACAACTGCTACTACTGCTGCTGCTGCTGTAGTTGCTCTACTACAATTACTATTGCTACTATTTCTTCTACTCCTACTGCTACTATTACTACTACTCCAACAAAAACTATAACTACTATTATTTTTACAAATGATACTCCGACTGCTACTGCTACTAATCCTACTACCACTACTGCAGCTGCTACTCCTACTACTACTTCTCCTGCTCCTTCTACTATTGCTACTACTAATACCACTACTACTAATACAGTGGCTACTACTGTTGCTATTACTTCTTCTACTACTACTATGGCTACAACAACTACTACTGCTACTACTTCTACTAATACTACGGCTGCTACGACTACTACTATGACTTCTACTACTACTACTTCCTCTACTACAACTACGACTACAACTACTACTAATACTACTACATCTACTACTGCTGTTAATACTACTACTACTACCACTGCTGCTACCTCTATTACTAATAACACTACTACTGTTGCTACTATTACTGCTAATACTACTATTGCTACAACAACGACTACTATTTCTACTACTACTTCTACTACAACTACCACCATCTCTACAGCTATGCCTACCACTACTACAAGTTCTGCTGTTGCTACTACTGCTACTAATTCTACAACTACAACTACTGCTGCTTCTGCAATTACTACTACTACTACTACTACTTCTGCTACTGCTACTATGGTTGCCATGACTACTACTATAACTAGTTCTACTACTATTGCGACCACTATTACCACTTCTACTACTACTAAAACTACAACTACAACTACTATGAATGTTACTACTACAACTACTGTGATTATCGCTAATACAACTACTACTGCTACTATTATTACTACTATAACTACTACAACAACAACTACTACTAGTACTATTGCTGCTACTACCATTACTACTACTGCTGCTACTATTACTACTTCAATGACTACTACTCTTGCTATTACTCCTACTGCTACCTCTCCTACTGTTATGGTTACTGCTATTACTACTACTACTATTACTACTACAACAACTACTACTACTGCTGCTGCTGCTACTACTGTTACTACTGCAACTGCTTCTACTGCTACTTCTGGTACTGCTACTACTACTTATACTACTGCTACTTCTCCTAGTACTAATACTACTGCTACTACTACGACTGCTGTTGCTGCTACTACTACTACTCCTCCTCCTACTTCTACAACTGCTGCTACTATTCCAACTATAGCTACGACAACTACTACTACAAGTACTCTTGGTACTACAACTACTACTTCAACAACTTCTACTGCAAATGCCACTCCTACTACTTCTGCTACTGCTCCTACTACCACTACTACAACTCCTACTACTACTAAAATTGCTCCTTCTGCTACTTCTACGGCCGCTGCTACTACAACCTCAACTAATATCGCTCCAACAACTACTACTATTGATACTAGAACTCCTAATGCTATTGTTGCTATGATAATAACAACTATAGTTCCTACTATTATGACTACTACTTCCATAACTACTACAGCTCGAGCTACTACGACAACTACTACTACCACTTCTACTACTACTACAACTATTGTTACTACTACTGCTGCTACTACAACAACTACTACTACTGCTGATGCTACTACTACTACCACTCCTACAGTGGCTACTATTGATGCTCTTACTACTACTTCTCCTACTAATGATACCACTATGACTTCAGCTACTACTTCTACTACTACTACGGATGCTACGACTGCTACAACCACTACAACAACTACTTCTGCTACTACTTCTATAGCTATTGCTGCTACTAGTATTACTAGTGCTATTTCTACTACAACTACAACAACTACTACATCTACTTCAACTACTGCTACTACTTCTACTACTACTTCTCCGACTACTACCACTACTACTACAGCTTCTACCACTACTGCTACTACAACAACTACTGCTGCTGCTACTAATACTGCTTCTACTACTACTATCACTACTACTACTATAGCTACAACTATTATTGCTACCACGACAACTACTACTTCTCCTACTACTACTACTTCTGCTACTACAACTATTCTTACTACTACTCCTCCTCCTACTATTACTACTATTACTACTACTATTACTGCTACTGCTACTACTACTGTTGCTGCTGCTACTGCTCCTACTACTACTATTACTACAATTATTACTACTACTACTGTTACTATTGCTACTACAACTACAACTACTACAACAACTACAACTAGTGCTACTACTACGCTAATGCTAATACTACTACTGCTACTACTCATACTACTACTACTACTACAACTACTACTCCTACTACTGCTATTACTCCTACTGCTAATACTACTATTACTACCACAACTGGTATCACCACTACTACTACTATTTCAACCACTACTACTACTACTACTACTGCTACTCCTACTACTACTGCTGCTACAACAGGAAAGACTACTACTGCTACTATTCCTGTTCCTACTACTACTTCTAGTAATACTCCTATCGCCACTAATACTACTGCTTCTGCTGCTACTGCAACTACTACTAATACAACTGCTGCGGCTACTATTACACATACTGCTACTACTTCTTCTACTACTTTTGCTACTCCTGCTTTCGCTACTACTACTACTACAACTGCTACAACTACTATTACTGTTGCTACTATTACAACTATTGCTACTGCTACTACTGCTACTACTGCTATTGCGACAACTACTACTACTACTATTACAGCTTCTACTATTAGTACTGCTACTGCTACTACTATTACTTCTGCTACTACTTCTCCTCCTACTACTACTACTGTTACTACTACAACAAATACAACTACTTGTACTACTAGTATAAGTACTACTTCTGCTACTGTTCCTACTACTGTTGCAATTACTACAACTGCTGATACAACAACAGCTACAAACAACTACTGCTTCTGCTACTACTACTAACACTACTAATACTAATACTACCATTAGTATTGCGGTTACTACTACTACTATTTCCACCAGTACTGCTGCTGCTGCTACGGCTACTACTCCTCCTGCAACTGCTACTACTACTACTACTACTACTACTACTACTACTACAACTACTACTTCTACAACTACTCATCCTCCTCCTCCTACTACTACTACTTCTATGACTACTCCTCCTCGTCCTACTACTACTTCTACGACAACTACTCCTCCTCCTACTACTACTACTATTACTACTATTGTTGTTGCTATTGCTACAACTACTACTCATACAACTTCTACTACTAATACTATAATTGTTACTAGTATTACAGCTACTACTACTAGAACTACTTCAACAACTACGATTAGAAGTACTATTGCTACTACTTCTGCTACTACTACTATTGTTAAAACTACTACAACTACTTGTACTACTACTACTACCCCTGCTATTTTTGACTTATACAACTAACACTACTACTACTACTACTAATACTACTATTGCTACTGCTACTACTACTACTACTACTACTTCTATTCCTACAACTAATTCTTCTACTGCAACTAATGCTACAACTACTACTATGTCTACTACTACTTCTACTGCTACTATTACTATAATTATTGTAGTTGTTGCTGCTGAAACTACTACTACTACTACTACTACTTTGACTGCTGCTATTGCTACTAGTACTATTGCTACTGCTGGTATTGATACTACTGCTCTTGCTACTACCACTACTACTACTACAACTGCCACTATTATTGGTTCAGCTACAACCACTACTTCTCATACTACTACTACTGCTGCAACTACTACTACTATTGCTATTACTGCTACTATTATTTCGACTACTACTACTACTACTATTACTACTTCTACTACTGGAACTACTACTATTACTACTACTACAACTATTGAAACTATTGCTACTACTACTGCTACTACTACTACTACTACTACTACTCCTACTCCTCCTACTACTGCTATTGCTACTGCTGCTGCTACTACTACTGCTGTTACCACTACTACTACTACTGCTACCACTACTACTACTACTACTCCTCCTCCTACTACTACTACTACAGCTACAACAACCAAAATTACTACTACTTCTAGTAATACTACTACCACCACTAATGCTGCTGCTTCTGCTGCTGTTGCAACTACTACTAATACAACTGTTGCGGCTACTACTACTGATACTGCTACTACATCTTCTGCTACTTTTCGTACTCCTACTTTTGCTACTTCTACTACTACTATTGCTACTATGACTACTACTACATCTTCTACTACTAGTGCTCATACTACTGCTACTACTACTACTAGTACCACTACTATTACAACTTCTACTATTGCTACGGCTACAACTATTGCTTCTACTACTAATACTACTACTGTTGCTACTTCTCCTCCTCCTACTACGAATACAACTAATACTACAGCTAATGGTACTACTAGTACTAGTACTGCTGTTGCTGCTACTGCTACTATTGTTGTTACTACTACTGTTGATGCTATAATAGTTACAGCAACAACTATTTTTGCTACCACTATTACTACTAATACTATGACAAAAACTACAAATGCTACTACTACGACTACCATTAAAACTGTGGTACTACTACTACTACAGTTACTACTACTATTTCTACCAGTATTGTTGCTACTGCTACTGCTACTACTACTACTACTGCAACTGCTACTACTAAAACTATTACTACTACAACAACAACAACAAGAACAACTAGTATTGTTGTTGCTGCTACTATAACTAGGGGTGAGCAAAACCGATTTACCATACAGGTTTTAGACATTTTCGAATTAGAATCAAATTTTTATTCTCAAAAAATTAAGAACCAAAAACGTACCGATTTTGATAAAGAACCAATTTTTTTGGTTCCGTTTCTAAACTGATTCTAATCCGATTCTAAAACCGATATACCAGTTTTAAATTATGAATTTTAAAATCTATATTTTATGTTATAATCCTATAAAAAGTTAATTTTAAATACACTAAGTTACTAACAACTATGATTCCTCCCTAACAAAATATAAACATTAAGAATTTTTTGTGGCAACATAATCCTTTTACCATTGAGCCAAAAATTGAATTGCAAGTAAATACAACTGCTGAGCTTTTACAACAATTCAAATGGTTTCTTACAAACTTACAAGACAAGATCACCAAAATAGAAGCAATAGTAGTATCTTAGTTGAGCCAATATCAATGGACATTAGACAGAGGGATTATGCACTATGCACTTATGCAATGCAGCAAACCAGCAAGCAACAGTAGTAGATCATCCTTGCCAATTTACCATGACATTAGAAGTTCAGATGTCTTCACCTTGTCCTCATTTCTTCCTGCCATTTGCTCTTTCAATTGGCTTAGCACTTAGCAGTAAGCAATATAAGAAAATGGGATATCAGTCTAGAGTTAGACATCTTTGCTTACAGCAGATAAATAAACCATGATGGCAAAAGCAGAAACATAGTGTAGGCATATGATTGTCTAGTTACAAAGAAATCATTCTCCAATTACATAATACTAGAGTCAAATATCTTTGCTGGCAGGTTCATAGGGATGCAAGTAAGCAATATAAGAGAATGGGATGTCAGTCTAGAGTTAGAGATCTTTGCTAACAGCCTGGTAAGCTCACAGACCCTGCTAGTAAAAGCAAGAATATAGTGCCCACTACCCAGCATATGATCTTCCAATTGTAAAGAATGCCTGAGAGCATAAGACATACACTGGGTGTTCAGTGAAAAATGTCTGAGAGAATAAGATAGTAAGAAATAGAAAATTACTATAATGTAAATCCAGAAGGAATAAAAAAGTACTAATGCTTGGAAATCCATGTAGAAAGAGATATATATACCTAAAGAAATCAACAGTCATACATCTTTGCTAGCAGATTCATAGGAAATGGCACCATGTTCAGTATTTTATCCTTCTGGACCTTCTCAGTTCTTAGTGATGGGATGCCACTAATCAATGCCATGCAAAAAGAGATATATATACCTGAAGAAATCAATAGTCAGACATCTTTACTGGAAGATTCATATGAAATGCAGATAAGCAATAGAAGAAGGTGAGATGGCACCATGTTCAGTATCTTATCCTTCTGGACCTTCTCAGTTCTCAGTGATGGGATGCCACCAATCCATGCCATGCAGAAAGAGATATATATACATGAAGAAATCAATAGTTTGAGAATACTAGAGTCAGACATCTTTACTGGTAGATTCATAGGAATGCAGATAAATTTTGTTTAGATAGTTTCATATTTGTTTCTAAAGTTGATCCAATAGCAGAGGGATTATGTAGTGTAGCAAACTAATAGTAGTAGATCATTCTTGCCATGACTTGTGATGTCTTTAGACTCTTCACTTTGTCCTCTTTTCTTCCTTGCATTTGCTCTTTCAAATTGCTTAACAGTTAGCATTCAATATGTGTAAGTTTGGTAATAATTTTGTAATCATAATCAATAGTTAGAGAATAGAGATTAGAGAATACTTGAGTCAGATATCTTTGCTGGCAAGTTCATTGGGATGCAGATAAGCAATACAAGAAAATGAAATGTCAGTCTAGAGTCTGGCATCTTTGCTGACAGGTCAATAGGGACACAGATAAACAAACCAATGAACCATGCTAGCAAAAGTAGGAATATAGCACCCAGCATATGCTCTTCCAGTTATAAATAAGTCATTCTCCACATACACTGGGTGTTCAGTGAAAAATGCCTGAGAGCATAATATAGTAAGACACAAAAAATTACTATAATGTAACTCCAGAAAGAACAGAAAAGTTTTAATGCTTGGAAATCCATGCAGAAAGAGATATATATACCTGAAGAAATCAACAATCAGACATCTTTGCTGGCAGATTCATAACAAATGGCATCATGTTCAGTATCTTACCTGTCTGGACCTTCTTAGTTCTCAGTGATGGGATGTCATCAATCCATGCCATGCAGAAAGACATATATAGTTTTATTATTCAGTCATTAGAGCAACAAAATAAATTTAAGTCTATTAAAGAGAGAGTTGGGTAATATAACAAGATGTCAAGATAAAATTTAAGAGCAAAAATGAAAAATGAAGTGCTAACCTTTATATCTAACATTCCCAAAATTACATGCATCAAGAAAGAAAATTAATCATCAATTTAGATTATTGTTTGCATTTTTCTCATCATTTCTGCAATTATAAAGATAAAACATGTGAAATATATAGCATAAATATTAAAATCAATAATTAATTTCTACAGAAATAGTACAATGAATAATTAATTTTTACTTGCAGATATTTTTTAAATTTCATTAAGTGTCTCCGTAATATTAATAGGAGAACTAGTAGAACGCAACCAATCTTGTGTACAAATAAGAGCTTCCACCATTTTTGTACATACAGAACTTCAAAATTGATCAAGAACTCGACCTTCTCTACCAAAAACTAACTCCAAAGCAATGGTAGATATGGCCATGGCAAGCACATCCTTAGCCATCACGGAAAGAACTGGATACCTACCACTGTTTGCTTTCCACCACAGAAGAATATCAAAATCTTCCGCCTCATGTTCACATTCCTCCTCCAAATACTTATTTAATTCTGTTTTGCAAGTGGAAGTCTTCTATTTTGCTTTTGCTTTACTCAATTCATCTTGAACCAGCTAAAGTACATCAACATTACTTGTTCCAATGGAATTCCTTTCTTTTAGCTGTTCAACTCTTGTAACATTATGGGAAGATGATCATGATTTTTCTATATTTGAATATTCACAAAAAAGTCTATCCAAAACATTCTTCACTTTGCACTTCAACTCACTGACTTTTTTATTCTCATAGCTTTCCTCAATCATCTAATCTACACTCTCCACCTTTAGCCTAGGATCAAGCACAAAAGCAATAAATAGCACAATATTAAGCTTTTCAACATTTGCCCAATATTTATCATATTTGGTCTTCATCTTAAAAGCCATAGTACTTAAGAAAAAGTCATTTGATTCAGAAAACTTCTTGATCATCATGCCAATTCCATGCATGCTTTGCATAGATATATTTCGTGTAACATAAGAGAAACTAGATATGTTTAAGGTAACATCATAAAATACTTGCAAAAATGGTAATAAAGCTCGAGCAACATCCCAATCTACATGTGTTGGTGAACCCTGTGACTTTCCCTTCATTAGCTCCTCTGCATATTTGGAATCTTGGATCTCCAATAATTCAAAAGCTTTATGAAATTTCAAAGCAACATCAATCATTAGATATGTAGAGTTCCATCTAGTTTCAACATCAAGACAAACCAAACTTTTGCATTATCTTTGTTCTTGCTCCACACAAAGCTTGAACCTCTGTGCTTTGGCAGATGATGACCTCACATATTTAACTGCAGCCCGAATTCTGGCAATAGAGTCATTTGAATCTTTAAGTTCTTCTTTAACAATTAGACTCAGGAGATCTGCACAACATCTGACGTGCAAATACTCACCATTAAGTCCATGACCTTTCCAGCTATCAAGCCTCTTCCTCAAATACTGAACTCCAACATCATTAGAAGATGCATTATCTAATTTAATTGTGAAGACCTTATCTATGCCCCAATCAAGTAAGCACAATTCCAATGTTTTACCAATTACCATACCAGCATGACTTGAAATAGAAGAAAAATTTTAAACTTTTTTTAAGCTTCCAATCATCATCAATATAGTGAGTAGTCCCACTCATGTAGCCCAAGTTTTGGCATGATGTCCAACGATCTATTCTGATACTCACTCTTTGCTTTAACTTGCTAAAAAAATATTTCAATTTTTTCTTTTCCCCCAAAAATATTTTGAAACAATCTCTAGCAATAGTAAATCGAGAAGGAACATCAAATTTAGGTTGCAATGTACAGGTAGAGAACCTAAACCCTTCACCTTCAACATGTTTGAAAGACAGTTCATCAAGAATCAAATATTTGGCTAATGCAATTCTACATGCTTCTTGATTAAAATTCCATGTAACAAGTATGTGTGCTTGAGTGCCACCACTGTGATCACTAACTTATTTAAAGGCTAAAGTTTTTTATTTTTTCACCTCCATGTTTGGAGGATAATCTTTGCATCTACTTAAGTGAGTACTTAAACCACTTGTTCCATAACTAGAAGGGCATGAAAAGAGACTTCCACAGTAATTACATTGGGCTTTATCCTTGTAAGCATCTTCATTGGAATCTAGTCTAGAAAAATAGTCCCACACCCATGAACTATTTTTTCTCACCTTCCAAGCTTTCTGATTTGTTTTATTCATCCTTGAAGTTACATCTTGAGCTTCACTAGCCTTCTCACCAACATTTTGATTTGGACATGAATAGTTTATATTTGAAGCAATCATACTTATATTTTCATTAGTGATTTCTCTACTTGAGTCCATCTAAAATAGAAGAAAGAAGATAAATGACCAACAGACCAAGCAATTAAGCATGCAAGTAATATAGTTCCTAGTAGAACTATAGGAAAGACCAATCCGGCATGAAATTCTAAGAAATGGAAAAGTGAAATACCTAATTCATAGAACTGGCACAATCAGCCTCGCTGCAGTAGGAAAATCGCTCGAACAAGTTGAAATTCAGCTCCTAGTCCCAAAACTTCTGAGAAAGCTCTCAAAAAATGGAACCCAACGTTAGTAAAAATCAAAAATTATAGAAGAGCTGGTACTTGGTACTTGGTAGAGTTGAGAGAGAGGGCATACCAAAATAGATCGCTTCTATATAGATATCGCTGCTCTGGCAATGGACGGAGGAGAAATCAGAGCAAGTGGTGATGAGATCAGAGATGCAGGGACCTAGGGTTAGGGTTTTGAACTCTCGGCCTTTGAGAATGAGAAGAGAAATTCGAGCAAAAGGCACGGCGAGCGACGATCGGCGAGACCGGAGATGCAGGGACCTAGGGCTAGGGTTTGAGCTTTTGAGAATGAGAAACAGAAGCACATGATGCCAAGATCAGTGATGCAGAGACATAGGGTTAGGGCTTGAGCCTTTGAGAATGAGAAATCAGAGCAAGTGGCAATGATATCAGAGACACAGGGACCTAGGGTTTGGGATTTGAACTCTTGACCTTTGAGAATGAGAAGAGAAAACAGAGCAAAAGGTGCGGCGGGTGGTGACCGGCGAGATCGGAGATGCAGGGACCTAGGGTTACGGTTTGAGCCTTTGACAATGAGAAATCGAAGCAAGTGGCAATGAGATAGGAGATGCAAGGACCTAGGGTTAGAGTTCAACCCTTTGAGAATGAGAAATTAAAGCATGCGATAGCGAGATTGGAGATATAGGGACCTAGGGTTAGGGTTTGAGCTTTTGAGAATTAGAAATCGAAGCAAGTAGCGATGATATCAGAAACACAGTGACCTAGGGTTAGGGTTTTGAGCTCTCAACCTTTGACAATGACAAGAGAAATTGGAGTAAAAGGCACGACAGGTGGCGATCAGCGAGATCAAAGATGTAGGGACCTATGGTTAGGGTTTGAGCCTTTGAGAATGAGAAATCGAAGCACACGACGGTGAGATCAGAGATGAAGGGACCTAGTGCAAGGGTTTGAGACTTTGAGAATGAGAAATCGGAGCAAGTGATGCGCTTGCGACGATCGGTGAGGGCGAGGCGGCGTTGCTGCGACCACAAGAATTAGGGTTAGGCTACGGTTGAAGACATATATATAAGGGTATAACCAGTACAGTTCCGGTTCACTAGCTTTTCATATAAGCTAGAACCAGAACCGGAACTGATTTTCCACTTCTCCTAAATTTAAGAATCGAAATCATACCTCTTTGATTTGAGAACCGATTTTTTGGTACAGTTCTCAACCGATATGGTTCGGTATACCGATTTTTCGGTTTTTTTACTCACCCCTAACTACTACTACTACAACTATCACTACTACAACTGCAACTACTGCTACTACTGCTATTACTACTACTGCTGCTGTTCCTACTACTACTATGACTACTACTATTCCTCCTATTACTACTACTACTACTACAACAACTTCAACTACTACTAGTTCTACTAATAATACGATTACTACTACTACTACAACTACTACTTGTACGACTACTAGTACAACTACCACTCCTCCTACAACTTTTACTGCTGCTAACACTACTGCTGCGACAACTACTACTGCTAACACTACTACTACTACTACTAGTATTACTGCTATTATTGCTAATCCATCCATTGTCACTACTACTACTACTACTACTAGTATTACTGCTACTACTGCTAATCCATCCATTGCCACAACTACTACTACTACTACTTCTAGTATTATTACTACTACTGCTAATCCATCCATTGCCACTACTACTACTACTACTCCAGTTACTACTACTACATCTACATCTACTACTACTATTAATACTATTTCCACTACTACTACTACAACAACAACAACGACAACAACTACTGCTACAACTAGAACTATTACTCCAACTACTACTCTTACTACTACAATAACTAACGCTACTACTACTACTACCTCTACTACTGCTAGTAGTATGCGTACTACTACTACTACTACTACTACTACTACTACTACTACTACTACTACTACTACTACTACTACTACTACTACTACTACTGCTACTCCTACTCCTACTACTACTCTTGCTACTATTACTACTACTATTACTACTACTACTGCAACTATTACTACTACAACCTCTGCTATGAGTACTACTACTGCTGCAACTACTACTACGACTACTACGACTACAACCACTACTACTCCAACTACTACAGCAAACACTACTATTACTAATACCACTACTACTGCTACTATTGCTACTACTGCTGCTACTGTAGTAGCTATCACTGCTACTCGTTCTGCTACTACTACAACAACAACTACTACTTCTACTATAGCTGCTACTGCTACTGCGACTACTACTACTACCACAGTTGTTGCTACAGCTACTGATAGTGCTATAACTACTACTACGACTACTGTTACTACTGTTACTACCACTACTACTACTCCCGCTATTACTACTACAGCTACTACTATAACTACTTATACTTCTACTACTACTACAATTACTACAACTACTCCAGCAACTACTAGAACTACTGCTACTGTGGCTACTTCTGCTTCAGCTGCTACGACAACTGATACTATTGTCACTGCTGATTCTACTACAACTACTACTCCCACTACTTTTCTGACTACTACGCCTCCTGCGACTACTACTACTGCAACTGCTTCTACTGCTTGTATTACTACTACTACTACAACTACTACAACAACAACAACTACTACTATTGCTTCTACTGTTGCTACTACTCCTGCTACTAGTACTACTACTATTGTTGCTGTTGTTTCCAATACTACAACTATTACTACTACTACTACTATTAGTACTACTACTATTACTGCTACTATTACTACTGCAGCTACTACTACTACTTCTACTACTACTTCGAGTGCTGCTGCTGCTTTTGTTGTTGTCGCTGCTGCTACTATTACTAGTACTACTACCATTATCCTACTACTACTGCTGCTGCTGCTACGACTACTATACCGCAACTACTGCTACAGCTTCAACTACTCCACTACTCGTACCACTGCTACTACTTTTGCTACTTCAACTACTACTTCTACTACTTTTACTACTACTACTACTACCACTACTGCTACTACCATTGTTGTTGCTATTTATAGTACTGCTACTACTATGACTACTGCTATTGCCACTACTGCTACTACTACTACTCCTACTATAACTACTGCTGCTATTGCAGCTACTACTGTTGCTACTACTACTACACCTACTACAATTACTACTACCACTACTTCTACTGCTACTACTTTTACTACTACTATGAGTACTACTACTATTACTACTACTGCTACTACAAGTATTACTGCTACAACCATGACTACTACTACAACTACTGTTGTTGCTATAGCTACAACTACTGTTGTTGCTATAGCTACAACTACTTCTCTTGCTACTACTGATAGTACTCTTACTACTGTGGCTACTACTACGGCTACTGCTTCTACTACTACTAGTACTGCTACTATGGCTACTTCTATCACTACTGCTATTGCTACTACCTCTTCTACAATCCCTACTACTACTCCTACTGCTGCTGCTGTTGCTACTACTACTGCTCTTACTGCTGCTCCTACTATGACGACAACAACTACTGCTACTACCACTATTGTTACTACGGCTACTACTGCTACTCTGCTATCACTACTACTATTAATACTACTACTAGTTCAACAACAACTACTACTTCTACTACTGCTACGACTACAATTGCTACTCCTGCTACTCCTGCTACAATGACTACTACTACTACTATATTACAAATATTGCTTCTACCAGTAGTACTACCATAACAAGTATGGCTTTAAATATCTGTTTTGGCACCTAGCGAAATTGATACGTTTCGGCCATTTCGCCCATTTCAGTTTCAGTTTCGGCTCAAAGATTTTTTTAAGTTATTAATTGTGTGTTGACCAGAGTTTGACTATATTTTGACAGTACTTTGACTTCAAATTAAAAATACGATAAAATTTTGAAAAAATTTTTAAATAAACTTAAAAATTAGGAAAAATTTATAATTAATTTCACCATAATATTCAATATCATTTTAATTAATTAAACTTAATTTTGATAGTTCATCACTGATATAGTCTATTTTTAATATATATTACTGTGCAAAAAAATAAGAAATAATTTGAATATGATTAGAAGTTAAAAACTAACATAACCAACTTTAACTTATCATTAAAAGGTACTTGACACTTACATAATATGTTAATTATAATGTAATACAACTAATCGTCGTCGTCATCATCATCATAATCATCATCAGTTGAGTTTGGAATATCTGTATGTAAAATTACATATTTAGCACCTGAATTATTTGGACGAGCATTTATAGGCATACAAGCTAGAACAAGTAGTTCTGCGCGATTTCGTGGTAGCGGTTCTGAACTATAACCATACATCGAAAGTCCAAAATGAAAATGATAACCATATTCATTGACAACACATAGTAAAAGTGGTCTAATAACCCAAGAGAAAATCAATATCACACTATATGAAGCATTCAGGGGAAATTACGACCACAGTAGAGCAGCCATGCACACATGCACGTGAACAGTATTGCGGCTCTACTATTCACTCGGGTACTAGGCAAGTGCGTAAGCACTGGTGCGAGGATGGTGAGGCGTGGCCCATGCGAGGGCGCAGGACATGACACACAACTGGCAAGGGCGCGGGCAAGGCCATCTTAGGCGTAGTTGAGGACGCGAGCATAGGGGCGTGAGTCTAGCGAGGGCAGGTTCTGGCCCATATTGGCGAGGGTGGGTGCGAGCACCCAAGCCTCACCCACCCCCTCGCTGGCGAGCCTGCACCCACACCAGCATCGAGACCGTGCCTGCACCTGCGCCCTCACGCCAGCGAGCTTGAGCCTGCACCCTAGTCGACATCGAGCACGAGCACTTGCACTGGACTCTGGTGCCCACGAGTACATGGGCGACCACTAGAGGATGACACGAGGGTGCGAGCGCAAGGCAGGAGATGGCTGAACGATCTTCCTGCATGAGCTCACCTCGCGCTATCCCCAACAGAGCTCGTTGAGCGCTGTCACCATGCGAGCACATTGCGCACTCTCCCCGTGTGAGCTCCCTGCGCACTATCCTTGTGCGAGATCACTGTGCACAGTCCCCGCGTGACCTCGCTGTGCGCTCTACCTGCACAAGCTCATTGCGCCCCTTACATGAGTGAGCTTGCTGCGTGCTCTGCCTGCGCGATCTCGCTGCACGCTATCCCCACGTGAGCCAGTAGCGCGCTCTGCCCATGTGAGCTTGTTGCGTGCTCTCCCAGTATGAGCTCGCTGCTCGTTTTCCACGCATGATCTCACTGCACACTGTCCCCGGGCAAGCACGCTACGTGCATTTCCCACGTGAGCTCTCTACGCGCTCTGCCCCCGAAAGCTCGTTGTGCGCTCTCCCCGCGTGACCCCACCACGCGATCACTGCATGCTCTCCCTGCATGAGCCCTGCTCTCTACGTTGGCTCTGCGCTTGCCGCCATTGAAAACCCTAAAATCGAAACGAGTTCAGCTGATACAGTTCGGCACCGGCCGAAACCGAACCGTTTCAGCTAAAATGGTTCGGTATCGGACGAGATTTAAAACCTTGATAACAATAACTACTACCACTACTACTACTACTGTCGCTACTGCTACTGCTACTACTGCTGCTGCTGCTGCTGCTGCAGCAACCATAGCTACTACTACTACTACCACCACTACTACTACTGCTGTAATGATACCTACTACTGCTACTACTACTACTAATGCTGCTACTACTACTACTACTATTACTACTACACAACCGCTACTACAGTTGCTGCCGCAGCCATTACAACAACAACTACAGTTGTTGCTAGTAATGCTACTGCGACTGCTACTACTACTATTATTGCTACCACTACCACTACTACTGTAGCTGCTACTACTAATACAACTACTACTGCAATAAGTACAACTTCTCTGACTACAATTACTACTTTTATTACTACTACTACTACCTCTACTACTACTCCAACTAATACTACAGCTGTTGCGACTCCTACTACTATGACTAGTATTACTGCTACTGCAATTATTGGTGCTACTACTACTATGACTGCTATTACTACTGCTACAAATACTACTACCACTAGTTCGTTTGCTACTACTACTACTATTGTTGCTACTACAATTACTGATATTAATATAATAAAAACTACTACTACTATTACGGCTACTACTACTATTGCCACTACTACTACTTCCCCAACTACTTTTACTACTGCTACTACTACTGCAACTACTAGTCCTGCTACTCCAACTAATACTACTATTGCCACTACCACTATTGCGACTGCTAGTATTACTACTTGTACTACTACCACTAGTGCTACTACTACTTCTACTAACTCCACTACTATTACAAGTACTACTATAATTACTACCACAACTTCTACTACTACAACTGCTGCTACTACGGCTACTGCTGCTACTACAATTACTATTACAACTACTACTACATCTACTACTACAGCTACTACTGCTGCTATTGCAACAACAAAGACTACTACTTCCACCACTATGACAATTACTGTTGCTGATATTGCTAGTACCGCTACTACTACTACAACTACTTCTACCACAACTTCTATTACAACTTCTGCTACTATTATTGCTACTAATACAACAACAAATACTAATGCTTCCACTACTACCTCTCCTACAACAACAATAACAACTACAACTACAACGATTACAACAACTACTACTACTCTACTACTACTACTACTACTACTACTACTACTACCTCCTCTCCCCAATAATAATAGCTACAACTACAACTTCAACAACTACTACTACAACAACTACTATTACTACTACTGCAAATGCTACTACTGCTACTACTCCTACTATGGTTACGACTACTACTGACATTACTACTAATTCCACTACCATTACTATTGCTACTACTACTCCGACTACAACTACTGCTACTCCAACTAATACTACTGTTGTTGCTACTGCTACTGCTACTACTAGTATTACTGCTACAACTTCTACTGCTATTACTACAACTACTACTATTACTTCTAAAACAATTACCACTATTGCAAATACTACTACCACTACATTGACTGCTACTACTGCTACTACTATGGCTACTACAACTACTCCGACTCCAACTAATACTACTGCTGCTGCTACGACTACTACTTGTACTACTACAACACAAAAACTACTACTACTTCTGCTATTATTACTACTTCTACTACTACTACTAGTACTACTACTACTTCCACTTCTTCTACAACTATTACTACTGATACTACAACTACTACAACTACTTCTACTACTACTACTAGTACTACTACTACTTCCACTTCTTCTACAACTATTACTACTGATACTACAACTACTACAACTACTTCTACTACTACTACTATTGCTTCTACACAGCTACTACTACAACTGCTATCACCACTTCGACTGCTACAACCACTTCTACTACTACTGCAATTACTACTGCAACTACTACTGCATCTACTACTATTGCTACTACTGTTACTATTGCTACTACTACAACTGCTACTACTGCTACTACTACAACGACTACTGCATCTACTACTACTGTTACATCTACTACTACAACGACAACAATTACAGTTGCTGCTACTTCCGCTACTACTACTGCTACTACTACGACTACTACTACTACTACTACTATTACAACTACTACTACTACTAGTGCTACTAGTACAACAATAATATAACTACTGCCACTACTAGTGCTACTACTAGGGTACTACCTCACCTATAACAATAATCACTACTACTACTACTTCTTCTTCTACAACTACTACTACTATTGTTGCTGCTACTACTACTCCTACTACCTCTCCTATAACAATAATAACTTCTGCAACTACTATTTCTTGTACAACAACAACAACTACTGCTGCTGCTGCTGCTACTACTACTACTACTACTACTACGGATACTACTACTACTGCCAATACTGCTACTTCTCCTACAACTGTTACTACTACAACTATTATTGCTACTACTACTACCACTGCTACTCCAACCAATACTATTGCTGCTACTACCATTACAACAACTACTTCTACCAGTACTGCTATAACAACTACTGCTACATCTACTGCAACTTCTATTACTATTACTATTACTATTACTACTAGTGTTTTTACTAATGCTGCAACTTCTACTACTACTACTACTGTTACTGCTACTATGGTTGCGATTGTTAATGCTCCTACCACTACTTAGACTGCTACAACTGCTACTATTGCTACTATGATTACTCCTAATACTACTACTACATCTACTATTATAGGTAATTTTGCTACTATTGCTGCTATTTCTACTATAGTTACTACTACTACTGCTACCACTGCAAATGCTATTACCGTTACTACTACTAGTACTACAACTACTACTGCTACCACAACAACTACTGTGCCTATTAGTACTACTACTACCGCTAGTACTGCTACTACTAGTAAGACAACTGCTACTGTTAAAGCTACTGCTACTACTCCTACTCGTACTACAACGTCAACTACTACTACAACTTCTCGTGCTAGTGCTACTACTATTATAGCTACTAATACAAGTACTACTACTACTACAACAACAATAACAATAGCTACTATTGCTACTAATACTAGTACTACTACTACTAGAACAGCAAGAACAACAACTACTACTACAACAACTACTACTTCTACTACAACTACTACTACTCCTATTACTACTACTGCTACTATAGCTACTACAACTACTACTAGTACAAGTACTACTGATGGTGCTGCTACTGCTACTCCTACTACTACTGCTACTACAACTACTACTACTACTACTACGACAACTACTACTTTTACTAGTACTACGACTACGACTACAACTACTACTCCTACTGCTACTGTTACTATTTCAACTACTACTAATACTATTACTAATACTACTACTAATATTGCTTTTACTACCACTACTACCAATCCCACTACTACTACTACAGCTACTGCTATTAATTCTACTGAGGCTATTGCTACTCCTTCTGCTACTACTCCTTTTCCTACACCTATTCAAACTATTACTACTCCTTCTCCAGCACCTATTCAAACTACTACTACTCCTCGTCCTCCTACTACTACTACTCCTACTACTACTACTACTACTACCTCTCCTAGAACAACAATAACAACTACAACTACAACCACTACAACAACAACAACTACTACTACTACCTCTCCTATAACAACAGTAACAACTACGACTACAACTTCTCCTACAACTACTACTACTTCTCCTACAACTACTACTACAACTACTACTATTACTAGTACTGCAAATGCTGCTGCTACTACTACCACGGCTACAACTACTACTGCAATTACTATTACTTCTCCTACTGCCGTTACTATTGCAACTACTACTCTAACTACAACTACTGCTACTCCGACTAATATTGCTTCTGTTGCAACTGCTATTGCGACTAGTAGTATTACTGCTACAACTTCTATTGCTACTACTACAACAACTACTATTACTTCTATAACTAATACTACTACCGCAAATACTACTACCACTACTTCGACTACTACGACTGCTACTACTCCTACTACAATTACTACTACTACTACTCCTCCTCCTCCTACAAGTACTACCCCAACCACTGCTACTACTGCTACTACAACTACAGCTACTACTATTACAGCTACAACTGTTGCTGCTACTACTACTGCTAATACTACTACTTCGACTCCAACTAATATTGTTGCTGCTACTACTACTACTATTCCTACGAGTGTTACTTCTACTACTTCTACTACTACAACACAATAACTACTACTTATGCTACTATTAGTACTTCTACTACTTCTACTAGCACTACTACTACTTCCACTTCTTCTACTACTAATGCTACTAATACTACAATAACAACAACAACAACTACTACTGGTATTGCTTCTACGGCTACTACTGCTACAACTTCTACCACCACTTCTACTGCTACAACTGCTTCTACTACTACTGCAATTACTACTATGACCCCTACTACATGTACTACTACTGCTACTATTGCTACTGTTGCTACAACAAATACTACTACTGCCATAACTACCACAATTATTGTTGCTACTACTTCTACTACTTCTACTGCTACTATTGTGACAACTACTACTTCAACTACTATTACAATTACTACTGCTACTAGTGCTACTAATATAACAATAATACAACCACTGCTACTGGTAGTGCTACTACGAGTGCTACTACCTCACCTTTAACAATAATCACTACTACTACTACTTCTTCTACAATAACTACTATTGTTGTTGTTGTTGTTGATACTACTACTACTACTACTTCCTCTCCTATAACAATTAGAACTACTACTACTACTACTTCTTCTACAACTACTACTACGACTACTGTTGTTGCTGTTGCTACTGCTACTACTACTACTATGGATAATACTACTACTACCACTACTACTAATTCTCCGACAACTATTACTACTGCTACTACTATTTCTACTACTACTACAGCTACAACTAATACTACTGCTGCTACTGGCATTACAACAACTACTTCTACTACTACTATAATAACTACTACTACTACTTCTACAGCAACTTGTACAACTATTACTGCTACTACTACTATTAGTGTTGTTTCTACTGCTACGACTACTACTACTACTACTCTTACTACAGCAACTACTACTACAACTACTACTAGTACTACTCTTACTGCAGTAACTACTACTACAACTGCTACTTCTACTACTACTGTTACTACTCCGACTACTACGGGAAATACTGCTACTGCTACTACTCCTAATACTATAGCTACAACTGCGACTACTACTACTACTACGACTACTACAACTACTGCTAGTACTACTACTACTGCTACCCCTACTACTGCTTCTCCAAGTACTACGGCTACTGCTACTACCGCTACTACTACTACTCCTACAGCGACTAGTATTGCTACTACTGTTACTACTACTACTCCAACTACAACTGCTACTACTATAACTAATACTACTAATTCTACTACTATAACTACTGCCACCACTACTACTACTATGACTACTACTATAGCTATCGCTACTACTAATACTTCTTCAACTACCGCTATTGCTAGTATTACTACTACTTTTACAACTACAGCTACTACTACTACTACTATTTCCCGTACTACTTCTGCGGGTACAATTACTACTACATCTACTGCTATTATAGCTATGTGTTCAACAACTACTTCTCCTATTACTACTACATGTACAACAACTAGTGCTACTACTGCTACTACTACTACTGCAACAACTACAACTGCTACTACTATAGTTGCTATGACCGCATCTACTGCTACTACTGTTACTAAAGCTACTACTGCAACTAATTCTATTCCTACTACTATGCAGCTACCGCTACTACTGCTACTGCTGCTACTACTACCACTAATACTATGACTATTACTACTGCTACTACTACTGCTATTACTATTACTACTACTAATTCTACTGCTACTACAGCTACTACTACTACTACTCCTACTGCCCCACTACTATTGCTACTACTATAACTACTACTACTTCTAATGCTGCTGCTCCTACTACAACAACAACTACTACCAACCACAACTACAACTCCTATGGCTACTTCTACTGCTATTACTACCACTACTACTCCTCCTCCTCCTATTACTACTACTACTCCTACACATATTCATATTCTAACTACTACTACTCCTGCACCTATTCATACTACTACTCCTACTACTACTACTACAACTACAACTACTACTACAAATAGTACTACTACTACTTCTACAACTGCTACTAGTACAACATATATTACCACACTACCACTACCAACACTGCGATTGCTACTACTATTACTATTACTAACAGTACTACTACTACTTCTACTACTACTACTATGACTACTATTACAACTATGACTACTCCCTCTAATGTTGCTGCTCAAACAACTACAACTGCTACTACCAACCACAACTGCCACTCCTACTGCTACAGCAGCTACTACTACAACTACTACTGCTACTACAACTACTACTATTAATGTTACTCCTACTATTACTACTACTACTACTACTACTACTACGAATATTACGACTACTAACACTACTACTACTTCTACTACTACTACTACTACTACTACTACTACTACTACTAGTATACTACTATTACCACACAACCACTACAAATACGACTTTTTCCACTACTCCTACTACTACCAATAGTACTAGTACTACTACTACAAAACTACTACTAGTACTCCAACAGCTGCTGTTACTCCTACCACTACTACTACGACTACTACTACTACTACTTCTTCTTCTACAATCACAACAAGAACTACTACTACTACAAGTGCTCCTGCTGCTGCTATTCCTACTACTACTGCTACTACTACCTCTTCTTCTACAACAACAACAACCACTACTACTACAAGTTATTCTGCTAATACCAATAGTACAAATACTGCTACTACAAGCCGCACTACCACCACTACTACCACAACTACTGCTGCTGCTGCTACTACTACTACTCCTACAACAACTTCTAATTCTCCTACTACTACTACTACTGCTACGACTACTACTATTACCACTATTACAACAACTACTACTCCTACTACTACTACAAGTATTACACCTACTGCTGCTGTTGCTACTACTACTACTACCACAACTACCACCACTACTACCACTATTACTACTACCACTACTGCTACTATTACTACTATTGCTACCACTAAAACAACTACTACTCCTACACCTACTATTCCTACTACTATTGTTACCACTAATAGTATGACTACTACTACAACTACTACTACTACTACTACACCTACTTCTATTATTAGTGCTACTACAGCAACTACTACTAATACTACAACTATTGCTCCTAGAACTAATATTACTACTACTACTACTGCTACTAACACTACTGCAACTTCCACTACCACTATGAATATTGCTACTGCTGCTACTACTGCTACCGCATCTACTAATGCTACTACTACTACCATACTGCAACATTATTGCTGCTACTTCCACTTCTGTTGCAACTACTACAACTGTTGCTTCTGCTGAAACCAGTACTCCTACTACTGTTAATGCTACAACTGCTACTACTTCTACTGCTACTACTAATGCTACTGCTGCTACTACTACTACTATGACAACAACTGCTGCAACGGTTGCTGCTACTGCAACTACTACTACTGCCACTGCTACCCCTACTACTACTACTCCTACCACTACTACTAACACTACAACAAGAACAACTACTACTACTATCAGTACTACAATTAATACTTCCGCTGCTACTGTTGTACTACTAATACTACTATTACCACTGCTGCTACTATAACAACAACTACTACTCCTTGTGCTACCGCTACTACTGCTACAATAATAACAACTACTACTACTACTGCTACTACTAGAAGAACTACTACTACGACTACAATGATTACAACAACTAGTACTCTTACTAGAACTATCACACCTACTACAACTGCTACTATTACTACTATTACTATTACTATTATTACTGCTACTGCGACTACTACTTACTACTACTTCTACTACATCGACAACTGCTCCTATTCCTACTCCTACTCTACTACCATTGGTACTCCTACTACTACAAGTATTAGTACTACTGTTATTACTACTATTACTGCTACTGCTAGTACTGCTACTGCCACTACTATTACTACTACTACTGTTACTACTATGACTAACATTGCTCCAACTACCACTACTACTGCTACTATTGCTACAGCTACTACTACTGCTGCTGCTGCTGCTACTACTTCAGCTAAAACAATAACTACTACTCCTACTACTACTACTTCTGCAATACTACAACTATTGCAACCGCTAATACCACTGACACTATTAGTAATGCTACTACTACTGCTAATACAGTTGCAACTAATACAACCACTATTCCAACTTCTACTACTCTTACTACTACTCCTACTCCAACTCCTACTAAGACTACTACTACAACTACAAATAGTATTACTTCTACTACTACTACCTCTACTACTACTATTACTACTACTACTGCAACTACTACTACTTCTACTACTGCTCTAGTACTGCTACTATTCCTACAACAAGTACTACTGCCACTACTACTACTACTACTACTACAACTACTACTACTCCAACTCTTCTGCAATTACTACAACAACAACAACAACTACCACCACCACCACCACCATCACCACCACCACCACCACCACTACAACAACTACTGCTGCTGCTGCTTCTGCTACAATAACTACCATGGCTATTATTGCTACTACTATTGTTGCTATTGTTTCTACTTCTACAACAACAACAACAACAACAACAACAACAACAACAACTACTACTACTACTACTACTACTACTACTACTACTACAACTACTACTAATACTACTACTACCCCTGCTATTGCTACTACTACTACTCCTACTAGACAACTACTACTACAACAACTACAACTTATACTCCATCTCCTACAACTACCCCTTCTCCTACTAGTACTACTACTATTACTACAACTCCACCTACTCCTACTAGTACTCAAATTACTACTAGTACTGCTGCTGCTACCACTACTACTACCACTATTCCTACTACTCCTACTCCTACTACTACTACTACTACTACTACTACTACTACTACTACTACTACTACTACTACTACTATTACTACTACTATGGCTACTGCTTCTACTACTACTTCTTCAATTCTTACTACTACAACTTTTGCGACAACTACTACTGCTACCACTAATACTACTACTGCAACTAATACTGCTACAACTATAACTACCACTACTACTGCTACTACTATTGCGACTACTGCTACTTTGATAACTGTTACAACTACCATTTCTACTACTACTATTGCTGCAACAACTACTACTACTAAACTAATTGTTGCTACTACTACTACTACTACTACAATAACTGCTGCTAATATAGCTACTACTACTACTATTGCTACTACAATTGCAACTACTACTTCTACAACCATTGCTACTTCTCCCACTACTTCTACTACTACTACTACTACTAATGCTACTACTACTAGTACTGCTTGTACTACTACTTCTTGTACTACTGCTACTGCTTCTGCTACCACTACTACAAATACAACAACTACTACTACAAATATTCCTAGTCCTACCACTACTACTACACTTACTACTACTCCGGCAACAACTCCTACTCCTGCTACTACTACTCCTTCTACTACCACAACTACTACTCCTACTGCTACTGCTACTGCTGCTGCTCCTACTGCTACTACTACTACTACGACTACTACTACTACTACTACAATTACTACTACTCCAACTGCTACAACTACTACTATTACTAATATTATAATAACTACTACTCCAACATCTACTACTACTTCTACTACGACTACTACTACTACTACTATTACTGCTGTTGTTGTTGCCGCTACTACTACTACTACTACAACAACAACAACAACAACTACTACTACTACTCTTGCTACTCTAACTACAACTCCTACTATTGCTCCTACGACTACTACTACTCCTACTACTATAATTACGATAGCTCCTACTACTACTAATAATACTACAAATACTTCTACTACTACTACTTCTGGCACTACTACTACTTCTACTACTAAAATCGCTACTATTACTATTAGTGCTACTACTACATTTGTTGTTGCTGCTACTACTGTAGCTGATACAACCACTACTATACTACTGCTTCTACTACTACAACTCACCTACTACTGCTACTACTACTACTCCAATTAATACTACTACTATGTCTACTACTCCTAGTAGTACAATTAATACTATTGCTACTACTATATAGCTGCTATTGCTACCACGACTACAATTACTACTACTTGTGCTACTGCTACTACTGCAACTACTACTACAACTACTACAACAACAACTTCTACTACAACTACTACTGCTACCACTACTGCTACTACCGCAACTAATACTACTACTACTATAACTATATCTACAATAACAACTACTACTAATGCGATTACTACTACTTCTACAACTGTTACGACTACTACTGCTACTACTGCTATTACTAGACTAATTTCTGCTACTACTACTACTACTACTACAACTATTGTTATTACTACAGCTATTATGACTACTAATACTACTATCGCTACTACAACTGTTACTACTACTACTACTAGTACTGCTTCTACTATTACTACTAATACTACTACTACTACTACTAGCACTACTACAACTACAACTACTACTATGACTACTGCTACTATTGCTATTACTCCTTCTGCAACAACAACTACCACTACTGTTACTACTAGTACTACTACTTCTGCTAATAGAAGTACTACAACTGCTGCTGCAGCTACTACTATTTTGACTGATGCTCTACAACTAGGGCTACTACTAGTATTGCTACTGCGGCTACAAATACTAGTGCTACTACTATTGCTACAACTACTACTGCGACTACGAATACTATAACTACTTTTGCTACTACTACTTCTACAATTGCTACTATTACAATTACTACCATTACTCCAACTACTACTACAACAACAACAACTACAACTTCTAATACTACTACTGCTACTGCTACTATGGGTTCAACTACTACTACTACAACCGCGATTCCAACACCTACTACAACAACTATCACTACTGATAATACTAGTACTACTGCTGCTACAACTACTACTACTACTTTTACTACTACTAATACTACTACTACTACTACTATTACAACTACTACTATTGCTGCTGCTACCACTTCTACTGCTACTACTACTACTCCTACTCCTCCTAACACTGTTACTACTTCTACAACTGCTTCTACAACTGCTACTACTGTTGCTGCTATGGCTGCTACAACTACTACTTCTACCTCTGCTTCTACATCCACTCGTACTACTACTACCACAACTAGCACTACAACAACAACAACAACAACAACAACAACTACTACTACTACTACTACTACTACTTCTACAACAACTACTACTACTACTACTACTATTACAACTACTACTACTACTATTACTACTACTATTACAACAACTACTACACCTACTACTACCACAACAACTACTACTGCGACCACCACACCTAGAACTACTACATGTACTACCACTGCTACTATAACAACAATAACAACAAGTACTACTATTACTACTACTCCTACCACTACTATTCCTACTCCTAGTCCTACTGCAGCTACTACTACAGCTACTACTACTACTACTACAACTACTAGTACTGTGGCTGCTGCTAGTGTAGCTAGTCCGACTATTACTACCACTTCTACCACTTCTTCTTCCACAACTACAACAACAAAAACTACTACTACAAAAACTCCTCCTGATGTTGCTGCTATTGCTACTACTACTATGACTACTAATACTATTACAACAACTACTACTCCTTCTAATGCCGGTACTCCTGCTACCACAACTACTACGCCTACTACTATTATAACTACTACAACTAGCATTATTACTACTGCTATTGCTACTACTATAACTATTCCTACTACTACTATATCAAGCACTATTCTTACTCCGACACCTACTCAAACTAGTACCACTGCTACTACTACTACTACTACTACTACTACAACTACAACTACAACTACTACAACTTCTTCTACAACGACTACTTCCACTATTAGTACTGCTACGACAACTACTACTACAACTCCCACCACTACTTCTACTACTGCTTCTTCTGCTACTACAACTACATCTACTACTATGGCCACTTCTTCAACTCCTACCACTACTACTACTCCTAACACTCCTACTACTACTGCTACTACTGCTGCTACCACTACTACGAATACAACTACTGCTGCTACTATTACTACTACTACTGCTGCTACTTCTACTACTTAAAATATTCCTAGTCCTACCACTACTACTACACTTACAACTACTCTGACAATAACTCTTACTCCTGCAACTACAACTGCTACTACTACTCCAACTACTACTCCTCCTACTACTGCTACTGCTACTTCTTCTACTACTACTACTACTAATACTACTGCTACTACTACTATTACTACTACTCCTACTGCTACTACTACTGTTACTACTATTATAATAACTACTACTCCAACATCTACTACTACGGCTACTACTACTACTACTTCTACTATGACTACTACTACTACTACTAGAACTACTACTACTACTCCTCCTCCTCCTCCTCCTCCTCCTCCTACTACTACTACTACTAGTACTACTACTACTACTACTACTCTTGCGACTCTAACTATAGCTCCTACTATTGCACCTACGACTACTACTACTCCTACTACTATAATTACGACAACTCCTACTGCTACAAATAATACTACTAATACTTCTACTACTACTACTTTTGGTACTACTACTACTTTTGCTACTACTGCTGCTATTGCTACTAAAATAACTATTATTATTATTATTCCTACTTGTACATTTGCTGTTGCTGCTACTACTCTAGCTGATACAACCACTACTATACTACTGCTACTACTACTACGACTCACCTACTACTGCTACTACTACTACTCCAATTAGTATTACTACTCCGTCTACAACTCCTAGTAGTACTATTAATACTATTGCTACTACTATATAGCTGCTATTGCTACCACAACTACAATTACTACTACTTGTGCTACTGCTACTACTATTACTACTACTGCTTCTACTACTACTACTACTACTACTACTAGTACTACTACAACTTCTACTACAACTACTACTACAACTACTACTGCTACCACTACTACTGCTACTGCAACTAATACTACTACTACTATAGCTACTTCCACAATAACTACTACTACTAATGCGACTACTGCTACTTCTACAACTGTTACGACTACTACTGCTACAACTGCTTCAGCTACTACTGCTACTACTACTACTACTACTACTACTACTACAACAACAACTATTGTTATTACTACAGCTACTATGACTACTAATACTACTATTGCTACTACAACAGTTACTACTACTACTAGTAGTACTGCTTCTACTATTACTACTAATACTACTACTACTACTACTAACACTACTACAACTACCACTACTACGATGACTACTGCTACTACTCCTTCTGCAACTACAACTACCACTACTGTTACTATAGTACTACTACATCTGCTAATAGAAGTACTACAGTTGCTGCTGCAGCTACTACTATTCTGACTGATGCTCTACAACTAGGGCTACTACTACTACTACTACTACGGCGGCTACAAATACTAGTACTACTACTGCTGCTACAACTACTACTGTGACTACAAATACTACAACTACTTTTGCTACTACTACTTCTACAACTGCTACTACTGCAACTCTACCACTACTCCAACTACTACTACTTCTAATACTATTACTGCTACTGGTACTATGGGTTCAACTACTGCTACTACAACCACTGTTCCAACACCGACTACAACAACTATGACTATTGATAATACTAGTACTACTACTGTTGCTATTGCTACAACTACTACTACTACTGCTACTACTATTACAACTACTACTATTGTTGCTACACTACTACTACTACTACTACTCCTAACATTCCTACTACTTCTACAACTGTTTCTACTACTACTACCACTATTGCTACTGCTGCTACTACAACTACTACTTCTACCTCTGCTTCTACAACCACTAGTACTACTACTACCAAAACTAGCACTATAACAACAACAACAACTACTACTACTGCTGCTGCTGCTGCTGCTACTACTGCTACTACTACTACTACTACTACTACTATTACAACAACAACTACACCTACTACTACAACAACAACAACTACTACAACCATCACACCTAGAACTACTACATGTACTACCACTGCTACTCTGACGACAACAACAACTACAACTACTATTACTACTACTCCCACCACTACTTTTCCTACTACTTCTCCTACTGCAGCTACTACGACTACAACTACTACAACTATTGGTACTGTGGCTACTACTGCTACAACTAGTCCGACTACTACTAGGACTACTACCACTTCTTCTTCCACGACAACAATAATAACAACAACTGCTACAAGAACTCCTCCTAATGTTGCTGCTATCGCTACTACTACTATGACTACTAATACTATTACAACAACTACTACTGCTTCTAATGTCGGTACTCCAGCTACCACAACTACTACTACCTCTACAACTACTACACCTACGACTGCTATAATTACTGCAACTACTATTATTACTACTGTTATTGCTACTACTACAACTATTCCTACTACTACTAGACCGAGTACTACTCTTACTCTGGCGCCTGCTCCAACTAGTACTCCTACTGCTGCTACAGTTGCTGCTCCTACTACTACTACAACTATAACTACTTCAACTACTACCACTTCTTCTACAACTACTACTTCTACTATTACTACTGCTATGACTACCACTACTAGAACTCCCACCACTACTTCTACTACTACTTCTACTGCTACTACAACTACATCTACCACTATGGCCACTACTTCCACTACTACCACTACTACCACTACTACTACTCCTAACAGTCCTATTACTACTGCTACTACTGCTACTACCACTACAACTACTTCTACCACTCTTTCTGCGACAACAACTACTACTACAACAACTACTACTGCTACTACTACTATTACTACTATTACTATTGCTGTTGGGATGACTACTACTACTACAACTACTACAACAACGATTATTACTCCTACTACTCCTACACCCACTATTATTGCTACTCCTACTTCTACAAGAACAATAACTAGTGCTACTTCTTATTACTACTACAACTGCTGCTACTACTACTATTATTACTACTACTGCTGCTACTGCACTACTACCACAACTACTATTACTACTACTACTATTACAACTACTGCTACTACTATTACTACTACTACTACTACAACTACCACTACTATCACTATTACTAGTACTGCTACTCCTACTGCAACAACGACCACTACTACTACAATCGCTACTGCTGCTGCTACTGCTACTACTGCTACTATTTCTGCTACTACTATTACTACTACTACTACTTTTGCTGCTGCTACTTCCACTACAACTGCTACTGCTACTACTACTACTATGACAACTAGTCGTACTGTAGCTACTGCTGCTTCTCCTACTACTATAGCTACAACTTCTCCGACTACTATTATGGCTACTACTACTATTGGGACTCCGGCTACGGCTACTTCCACTACTACCACTATTCCAACTACTTCTACTCCTCCTCCTACTACTACTACTTAAGCTATAACTACTACTACTACTTCCGCTACTACTACTACTACAATTGCCGCTACTACTACTACTACCACCACTATTCCAACTACTACTACTACTCCTCCTCCTACTCTGACTCCGACTATGACTACTGCTACTACTACTACTACTACTACTATAACAACTACTACTACTACTATAACTACTACTTCTACTACCTCTACTACAACTATAGCTACAACTACTAATCCTACTGTTGTTGCTACTATTGCTCCTTGTACTACTACCAAACTACTACTATTACTCCTAATACTAATATTACAACTACTATTGCAACTACTGCTACTACTTCTACTACTACTACTACAAATACTACTATTATTACGACTACTGCTACTAATAGAACTACTACTACTACTGCTGCTACAACTACTACAATGACTACTACTACAACTACTATTACTACAACTACTACTACAAAACTACTATTATTGCAACTACTACTACTACAACTGCTACTAGTTGTACTACCACTATAACTACTACTCCTACTCCTGCTACTGCTACTACATCTATTCCTTCTAGTAGTATTACAACTTCTACAACTCTTACTACTACTCTTGTTCCAATTTCTACTCCTACTACAAGTCCTACTGCTACTACAGCTACTCCTACTACTATTGCTGCAACAACTACTACTATTAATACTATGGTTACTACTACTGCTACTTTTGATGCTACTGCTAATACTACTACTACTACTACTACTACTAGTACAAGTACTGCTTCTACTACTGCTACTGCTACAACTACAACTACAACTACTATTGTTGATACTACTACTACACAACTAATCTTACAACTACAACTACTACTCCAATTACTACTCCATCTCCTACACCTATTTATACAACTACTGCTACCACTAGTACTACTACTACAATTTCTACTGTCACCACCACAACTTTTGCTGCTACAACCATTACCAATACTGCTATCGCAACTAGTGCTAGTACTACTACTAGTACTAGTTGTGCTACTACTACAAGTACTCTTTCTTCTGCCGCTACTCCTACTACCACTACTACTAATACTAGAACTACTACTCCAGCAACTATAACTACTACTTCAGATATAACTACTAATATCACTACTCCTACTACAATTCCTACTAATACTTCTACTACTTTTACTACTACTACTACTACTACTACTACTACTTCTACTACTACTGCTACTACTACTACTACTATTACCACACCTAACACTCCTACTACTACTATTGCTATTGCAACTACTACTTCTACCACTACTTCTACAACTACCACTAGTACTATGACCAGTTCTACCAGTACTATTACTACTACTGCTACTGCAACTAGTACTGCTGCTACTACTAGTATTTCTACTCATACCACTACTAGTACAACAACTACTACTGCTACTTTTGCTATTACATCTACGGCTGCTACTATTACTACTTTTGCCACTACTGCTACTATAGCTACGACCTCTATGATTGCTGGTATTATTAACACTACTACTACTACTCCTTCTGCTACTGCTACTGCTATTGCCGCTACTACTACTACAAGTTCTACCGATGCTGCTCCAATGACTATTACTACCACTGCTACTGCTACTGCCACTACTACTACTAGTACTACTACTGCTACTATTTTTGCTGCTATAGCTACTACTACTAGTTCTCCAACAACCAGTTCTTCTTCTACTACTACTACATCTACTGTTGGTGCTGCTACTACTACTATTTCTACCATGACAATAGCAACTACTGCTACTCCTACTACTGTTACTACTCCTCCTCCTACTACTACTACAACAATAACTACTGTTACTACAACTACTGCTACTGCTACTGTTGCTGCTATTACTACTACTATTGCTACTAATACCGCTTCTGCTATTACTACTACTACCACTACCACTACTTCTCCTACTATCTCTACTACTAGTACTGCTACTCCTGCTGCTACAACACCTACTACTACTGCTACTACTACCACTGTTGCAACTACTACTACTACTATTGCGACTAATAATGCCTCAACTACCACAGCTACTATTTCAGCAGCTACTACTATTGCTACTACTACTGTTGCTAGTATTACAACTACAATTACCATTATTGCTAATACTACTACTACTACTATTGCTGAAGCTGCTACTATTGTTGATATCGCTACTACTACTACTACTATAACTATTTCTCCCACTACTATACATACTTCATTGCTACAACAGCTACAACTACTACTATAGTAAGTACTACTACTACTCCTACTACTACCACTACTAGTTCTCCTACTATTACTAATACTACAACTACTACAACTACTGGTACGACTGCCACTGCTGCTACTATTACTACTACTTCTTCTATCACCACAACTACTACAATAACTACTGCTACTACTGCTACTAGAGCTATTTCTACTACTACTCCTATTACTGCTGCTACTACTACTACTACCAATACTACTACTACTACCACTACTGCTACTATTGCTATTGCTACTAGTATGATAACTACTACTGCTATTTCTTGTACTTCAACTACCACCACTCCTGCTAATACTACTACTACTACTAGTACTACAAGTACTACTGCTACTCTTACTCCTACCACAACTACTTCTGCTACTACTTCTACTAGTACTTCTACTACTACTACCCCTGCTACTACTGCTACTACTACTACTAGTACTACTTTTACTACTATTACTCCTTCTACTACAACTACTATTCCTACTACAACTTCTACTGATACTGCTACTACAATAACTACTACTACTACTACAATAACAACAACAACAACTGCTACCACTACTACGCATGTTGCTACTACTACTCCTATTCCTTCTACTAATACTACTACTACTAATACTACTACTAGTACTACTGATACTGCTACTACTCATGCTACTACGACTGATAGTGCTACTAATACTACTTCAACTACTATTACTGCAACTTCTACTACTTTGACCACTACTAATACTACTGCTGCTACTACTACTACCACTAGAACAACCACTACCTCCACTACTTCTACTACTTCTACTACTATTACTAAAACTTAATCTACAATGACTACAAGTAGAACTATTACTAAGCCTGCTACTACTAAAACTATGACTACTACTACTTCTAGTTCTGCTACTCTCCAACTACTAGTACTACTACTATAACTCCTCCTCCTCCTACTACTACCACTACTACTACTACAACTACTACTACTACTACAACTGCTGCTGTTGCTACTACAGCTGCTATTACTAGGACTGCTCCTACTATGACTACTACTACTACTACTGCTACTACTACCGCTATTATTCCCGCTAGTACTACTGCTACTACTATTAGTACTACTACTATTACAATTGATACTACTACTACTACTTCTGCTGCTGCTGCTACTACTACTACTTCTACTACTATGGCTACTACTACCTCTACTACTACAATTACTACTCCTCCGAGTACAAAACTACTACAACTATAACTACTAGCACTACTTCTACACCTACAACAATAACAACAACTATTTCTACTGTTGCTGCAACTACTGCGACTACTACAGCGGCTACTAATGCCACTACTACTACAACACTAGTATTGTTTCTTCTTCTACTATTACTACTACTATAGCTACTATTACTACTATGACTACTACTACTGCTACTAATGCCACTACTACTACAACACTAGTATTGTTTCTTCTTCTACTATTACTACTACTATAGCTACTATTACTACTATGACTACTACTACTGCTACTACGACTACTACTACTACTACTACTACTACTACTACTATTACGACTACAACTACTGCTTCTACTACTACGACTGCTACTACTATGACTACTACTACTAATACTGCTACTGCTACAACTATTATTGCAGCAACTACTACTGATACTACTATTAGTACTACTACTACTATTGATACTACTACTACTAATACTACTTCTTCTACTACTATGACTACTAGTACCTCTACCACTACAATTACTGATCCTCCTAGTACAAAACTACTACGACTATAACTACTAGTACTACTTCTAAACCTACAATAACAACAACAACTATTTCTACTGCTGCTGTAGCTACTACGAATACTACAGCAGCTACTATTGCCACTACTACTAGAACAACTAGTACGGCTTCTTTACTACTATTACTACTACTACAGTTGCTATTACTACTATGACTACTACTACAACTACTACTACTACTACTGCTGCTGCTGCTGCTGCTGCTACTGCTACCACTACTACTACTACTACAACAACAACGACAAACAACTACTACTACTACTACTGCTGCTGCTACTTCTGCAACCATTACTAATACCCTTAGTACTATTATTGCTACTACAACTATGATTGCTACTACTAGCACTATTGATACTGCTATTATTGCTGCTATAACTACTAATGCTTCTACTACTACTTCAACTGCTACTGCTGTGACTATGGCAAATGCTACTACAACAACTACTGCTACTACTGCTGCTTCTACTACTATTCCAACTACTACTACTACTACTACTATTACTACTGCAACAACTACTACTACTACTACTACTACTACTACTACTACTACTCTCACTACTCTCACTACTACTACTACCTATACTACAGCTACAAATACTACAACTACTGCTACTACTACTCCACTATTACTACAACAACAACGACTATTGCTACTGCTTCTTCTACACTGCTACTGCTGCTACTACTACTCCAACTAAAACTGCTAGTATGACTTTTGCTGATACTACTACTACTGCTGCTACTGGTCCTACTACTAATATTTCTACTGCAATTGCTTCTCCTTTTCCCACTACAACTTCTCCAACGACTATTACTATTACTACTACTTATGCTATAACTACTGCTGCTAGTGCTACTACTACTACAACACAACTACGACTACTACAACTACTTCTCTAGAACAACTACTACTACTCCTATAACTATTGTTGCTCCTACTACTGCAGTTACTACTACTACTACTGCAATTACTACTACTACTAGTACTACTAACGCTGCGGCACCACTACTTCAACCCTCACTACAACAGCAGCTTCTAATACTATTACTTCAGCTACGGCCACTACTACTACTACTATTTCTGTTGCTTCGGCTACTATTACTAGTACTCCTACTATGTCTACTACTTCTACTATTACTGCTACTGCTACTTCTACTACAACTACTATTTCAAGTACCTCTACAACTTCTACAATTGTTTCTCCTACTACTACTACTCCTCCTACTACTACTACCACCACTACTACTACAATAACAACAACTATAGCTTCTAAGGGTACTACTAATCCTACTACTATTACTATTACTCCTACTACTACTCCTACTACTACTACTTCTACTACTACTAATATTGTTACTAATGTTTGTACTGCTGCTATTTCTACTACAACTACTACTTCTACTACTACTATAAGTGCAACAAGCATTACCACAACGAGTATTACTACTACAAAAACTACAACTACTACTACTACTAATACTACAACTACTGCCGTTGCTGCTGTAGCTACTATCCCTACAACTACTACTTCTACTTCTACTACTACTACTACTACAACAACAACAACTACTCCTAGTACTGCACTTTCTACAACTACTGCTCTAACGACAACAACTACTACTACACCTATGGCTACAACTATTACCACTACTACTACTGTGACTACTGCAACTACTACTACTGCTGCTATATAACTACTACTTCTGCTACTACTACCACTATTATTGCCGCTACTACTACTGCTACTACTATTAGTACTACTACTACTACTATTGATACTATTACTACTACTTCTACTGCTGCTACTACTAATACAACTTCTTCTACTACTATGACTACTACTACCTCTACTACTACAATTACCACTCCTCCTCGTACAAAACTACTACAACTATAACTACTAGTACTACTTCTACACCTACAACAACAACAACAACTATTTCTGCTGCAGCTGTAGCTACTGCGACTACTACAGCGGCTACTATTGCCACTACTACTAGAACAACTAGTACTGCTTCTTCTTCTACTATTACTAGTACTACAGCTGTTATTACTACTTTGACTACTACTACTACTGCTGCTGCTGCTACTGCTGCTGCTGCTGTTGTTACTACTACTACTACTACTACTCCAACAAACAACAACTACTACTGCTGCTGCTGCTGCTACTTCTACAACTATTACTAATACTCCTAATATTATTATTGCTACTATAGCTATGACTGCTACGACTAGCACTATTGATACTGCTGTTATTGCTGCTACAACTACTAACGCTTCTACTACTACTACGACTGCTACTGCTGTGACTACGGCAGATGCTACTACAACTACTACTGCTACTACTATTACTACTGCTGCTTGTACTACTATTCCAACTACTACTACTACTAATACTACTACTATTACTACTGCAACTACTACTACTACTACTGTTGCTGCTACTACTCATACTACTGGAACTGCTACTACTACCTATACTACTGCTACAAATACTACTACTGCTGCTACTACTACACTACTATTGCAACAACAACTACAACTACTACTTCTTCTACACTGCTACTGCTGCTACTTCTACTCCAGCTAAAACTGCTAGTATGACGTTTGCCGCTACAACTACTACTACTGCTACTGCTCCTACTACTAATATTTCTACTACAATTGCTTCTCCTTTTCCCACTACAACTTCTCCAACAACTATTACTATTACTACTACTAATGCTATAACTACTGCTGCTAGTGCTACTACTACTACAACTACTTCTGCTACAACAACTACTACTACTCCTATGACTATTGTTGGTCCTACTACTGCAGTTACAACTCTTACTACTGCAATTACTACTACTACTACTACTAACATTTCGGCTACCATTACTTCAACCCTCACTACAACAGCAGCTACTAATATTACTTCTTCTGCTCCAGCCACTACTACTACTATTTCTGTTGCTTCGGCTACTACTACTAGTACCCCTACTACATCTACTACTTCTGCTACTACTACTACTGCTACTTCTGCTACAACTACTACTGCAAGTACCTCTACAACATCTACTATTGTCTCTGCTACTTCTGCTACTCCTCCTACTACTACTACCACCACTACTACTACAACAACAAGAACTATTACTATTACTCCTACTATTACTCCTACTACTACTACTTCTTCTACTACTAATACTGTTACTAATGCTTGTATTGCTACTATTTCTACTACTACTACTACAAGTGCAACAAGTATTACCACAAGGAGTATGACTACTACAACAACTACAACAACTACTGCTACTAATACTACAACTACTGCCGCTACTGCTATAGCTACTACCCCTACAACAACTACTACTTCTACTTCTACTACTACTACTATTATAACCTCTACTGCTACTACTACTGCTCCTACTTCAACACTACTACTACAACTACAACTACTAGTTACTTCTACACCTACAACTATGACTTCTACTACCAGAACTGCTACAATTACTACTATTACTACTACTACTACTACTACAACTATTACTGCTTCTACTTCTACTACTACTACTGCCACTACTACTATTACTATGACAACAACTACTACTACTACGATGGATACTACTATTACTACTATTACTACTACTACTACTACTAGTGTTGTTGTTGCTGCTACTACTACTACCACAACTACTTCTTCAACTACCACTACTACTATTACAACTACTACGAGTACTACTGCTACTTTTAGTCTATGACTACTACTACTACTATCGTTACTACTACTGCTACTACTAGTACTTATGCTGCGGCTACTACCCCAAGGACTACAACAACAACAACAACAACAATAACAACAACAACTACAACAACAATAACAACAACAAGAACAACAACAACTACTACTACTACTACTATTTCTACTCCTACTACTACTTCTACTACTACTGCTTCTGCTCGTTCTACTACTACTATTGTTAATACTCTTGCTACTATTAATATTACTAGTACTCCTAGTACTCCTACTACAACTACTACTATTATTACTACTACTACTACAACTTCTTCAACTACTACTATTACTACTACAAGTACTACTCCTACTATGACTACTAATACTGCTAATACTACTATTTCTAATACTACTACTGCTTCCTCTTCATCTTCTTCTTCTTCTTCAACTACTACTACTACTACTAACCCTACTACAATGACTACCACAAATACAATAACGTCATCAATAACAACAACAACTAGTAGTAGTACTATGCCGCTGCTATTGCTACTACTTCAACTGCTACTAGTATTGCTGGTACTACTACAAAAACAACAACAACAACAATAACAACAACAACAACAATAACAACAACAACAAGTACTACTACTACTACTACTACTCCTCCTCCTCCTCCTACTACTACTACTACTCCTCCTACTACTACTAGTACTACAACAACTAATAGTGCCTACTACTACTTCTACTACCACTGCTACTGCTACAACTGCAAATACTACCACTACAATTGCTGCTACTCCTACTACCACTATTACTACTACCACCACCACCACTACTACTACTACCACCAGTACTACTATTGCTACCACTACTACTACTACAACTACTACAAATACAATTACTACTACTATGAGTACTGCAAATACAACAACAAAAAAAATAACAACAACTACTACTACTATCCCTATGCTACGACAGCTGCTGCTACTACAACTGCTACTACTATTACTAGTACTTCTAGCACCACTACTAGTACTACTACTCCTGCTACAGCTACTATTACTAATACAACTACTTCTTCTTCTTCTTCTTCTTCTACTACTACTACTACTACCACTGCTACAACTGCTGCTGCTGCTGCTACTACTACTACTACTGCTGCTGCTGCTGCTACAACAAAAACACTGCTACTGCTACTACTGCTACTGCTATTGCTGTTACTACTGCTATGACTGCTACTACTGCTACTGCTACTGCTGCTACTACTGCTACCACTACTACTACTACTACGGCTACTACTACTACTACTACTACTACTACTACTACTATTACTACTATTGCTACTACTACTACAACTAAAATAACAACTACCACTACTATAACAACTACTACTACTATTACGTCTATTACTACTGCTGCTGCTGCTACGACTACTACCACTACTAGTTTTGCTACAACTACTACCACTATTGCCACTGCTACAGCTACTACTGTGCCTACTACTACTACAACTTCTACTACTACTGCTGCTGCTTGTACAACAACTACTACTACTGTTACTACTAGTATTACTAGCACTAGTAGTAGTAGTAGTCGTACTACTACTACTACTACTACTTCCACTACAACAACTACTACTACGACTACCACTTCTACTACTATTACTACTAGAACTAATACTACTGCCACTCCAGCTACTGCTTCATCTGTTGCTGTAAATACAACTACTACTTCTACAACTACTACTACTGCTACTAATTATACTACTATTACTACTAGAACTAACACTGCTGCTACAACTACTTCTACGATTGCTACAACTTCTATTACTACTACTCCTACTAGTGCTAGTACTACTTCTACCACCGCTACTGCTCCTGCTACTACTACAACTTATAATGCTACTCCTACTGCTACTATAATTAGTACACCTGCTACTGCTGCTACTAATCCTACTACTACTACTAATACCACAACAATTTCTACAACTATAACAGCCATTGCTACTGCTACTCCAATAATTATAATAGCCAGTAATACTACATCTGCAACTATAACAACAACAACAACAACAATAACAACAACTACTACTATACTAATATTACTTCTACTGTTGCTACTTCTACTGCAAGTACTGATACTACTACAACTTCTGCTACTACTCCTCTAACTACTACTTCTGCTACTACTACTACTACTACTGTTTCTACGACAACTACTACTGCTACAGCTCCTGCTACTACTACTGCTACTGCTGCTGCTACTACAATTACTACTACTACCCCTACTACTACTGCTACACCTACAACTACTATTACTATTGCCACAACTATTGCCACTATTACAACAACCGGCGCTACTACTACTACTACTATGAAAACTGCTACGACTACTACTACGACTACTACTAATTCTACAACTACAACTTCTTCTACTATGACTACTACTGTTGTTGTTGCTGCTTGAACTATTTGTACCACTACTACAATTACTAGCACTACTACGACTATTGTTGTTCATGCTGCTACTTCTACTATTACTACTATCTATACCACTACTACTACAATTCCTATAAATTCTCCTACTGCTACTATTGTTGCTACTTCTACTATTTCTACTACTACTACTACTACAACTACTACTACTACTACTATGTCTACGATAACTTTTACTACTAATATTACTACTCATCCTTGTACTACTACTACTCCTACTACTTCTTCTACTACTAATACTCCTACTAGTACTACTACTCTGACTACTACTACCTATACTACTGCTACTGATACTGCTAATACAACAACTACATTTACGGCTACTACTATTACTACTACTATTACTACTACTAATACCGCTACTACTACTACTACTACTTCCTCTACTACTACGATTACTGCTACTACAACTACTACTATTCCTCACACTACTACTACTACCACCACCACCACCACCTCTACTATAACAACTACTTGTCCTCCTACTGCTACTACTACTGCTACAACTTCTGCTAATACTACAACTTCTACCAATGCAACTACTACTACTACTGCAGTTGCTGCTGCTACTACTACTCTGTCAACTATTACGACTACAACAGCTACTACTACTAAGGCTTCTACTACTACTACAACTGGCACAACTACTATTACCTATACTAGTACTACTACTAGTACTACCACTACCATGTTTGCTCCTATTACTACTACTACTACTACTACTACAACAACTACTACTAGTAGTAGTACTCCTACTGCTACTATTGCTGCAACTGCTACTACTACTACTACTACAACTGCTACTACTACAACTATTACTACTACTACTGCGGCTACTATACTGCTACTACACCTACTACTTCACCTCCTCCTCCTCCTACTACTACTACAACACCAACGACAACAACAACAACTACTACTACAACAACAACTACTACTACTACTATTGCTGCTACCACGACTACTACCACTACCACTACTACTACTGCTACTACAACTCCCCCTCCTAATACAGCTAATACAATAATAACTACTACTACTACTACTATTAATAATAATAATACAACTATTTCTACTGCTACTGTTACTACTACTACTATAACTGTTATTGCTGTTGCTGCTACTGCTACAACCACTACTACTTAACCTACAACTACTACTGCTACTACTACTTCTACTGCCACGACTTCTATTATTGCTTCTACTACTACCACTACTAGTGCTACTAGGATAACTTTTGCTAAGACAACTAATGCTACAACAACTGCTACTCTTAAGACTTCAACGACTACAAATACTAGCACTACTACTACATCTGCCTCTGCTACAGCTACTACTATTGCTACTGCTGCTGCTACTGCTACTACTCCTACTACTACTACTGTTGCTACAACAGCTACTACTGCTACTATTGTTACTACTGCAACTTATACTGCTTCTAAAACTACTGCTGCTACCACTACTACTGCTACTACAACTATTACTACCACAATCATAACTACTTCGGCTAGTGCTACTACTACAACAACAACAACAACTACTAGTACTATTACTACCACTACTGTAACTACTACAACTAGGCTATTAATACTACTATCACTACTACTATTGTTGCTACTAGTGCTGCTGTTGCCCGTGCTACTACTACTACAACTACAACAACAACAACTACTACTTCTACCACTACTTCTACTACTTCTACTACTACTTATACTACTACTACTACTACTTGTGCTACTACTATTATTTCTACTACCGCTGCTAGTACTACTCCTGCTACAACTACTGCTACTATAGCTGCTGCTACTACAACTTCTACAATTGGTTCCAATACTACTACTACAACTCTTATTACTACTACTACCGCTACTACTACATCTACTGCTACTACTACTGCTGTAATTGCTTCTGAAACTGTTCTTGTTGCTGCAACTACTCCTATTGCTCCTACTACCACTACTACTACTATGGCCTCTAATACCACAACTAGTTTCACTACTACTGCTACCTATACTGTTACTACTGCTACTACTTCCACTATTACTAATACTACTAGTACTTTTTTTGCTCCTTGTACTGCTACTTCAATGACTACTACTTCTACTTTTACTACTATTACTAATACTACTAGTACTACTGCTACTACTGCCACTATTATTACTACTACTACAGCTACTGCTACTGTTACTACTGCTACTACTGCTACTACCACTACTTCTACTGCTACTACTACTACCACCACTACTTCTACAACAACAACTACTGCTACTACTGCTACATTTAACACTGCTACTACTACTACTACAATGACTACTACTAACACTACTTCTACTGTTAATACTACTACTACTACTACTACTACTGTTACTGCTGCTGCTGCTACTCCTACTATGACTACCACTACTACAACTACAACTACTTCTATTATTACTACTACTACTACTGGTGTTATTGTTGCTGCTACTCCTACTACTGCTACTACTGCTATTATTACTACTACTGCTGCTACTATTGCTACTACTAACGCTATTGCTACAACTGCCACTCTACCTACTATGACTACTACTGCTGCTGCTACTACTACTTCTACCCCTAGCACTGCTAGTACTACAACTCTTACTACTAATACTACTCGAAATCCTACTACTACTACTATGACTACTATCACAACTACTAATATTATTTCTGCTACTACTACTGTTGGTACTTCTACAACTGTTACTACTATTACTTGTATAATTACTACCAGTACTATTACTACTTCTACTACCTTTGCTACAACTACTACTTTTGCTACAATTACTAGTATAATTACAAACAATACTATTACTATTGCTTCAATAACTACTACTACTATTGCTGCTATAACAACTCTACTCTTACTCCTCATCCTACTACTACTACTGCTACTCTGACTCCTGCTGCTGCTACAACTACTCAGACTCCAACTTCTACTACTACTACTACTACAATTACTCACACTCCAACTTCTACTACTACTGCTACAACCACACTTACTACTGCTGCTACTACTACTACTACTATTGCTGTTGTTGCTACTTCTGTTGTCGTTGTTGTTACTACTACTACAACTACAACTACTTATATTATGCCTACTTATTCGATAACAATTACTATAACTACTATTACTACTACTTCTACTACTCGGGCTCCTACTCCTACTTCTGTTACAAACTACACCTTCACCTACTTCAACTACTACTTCTACTGCAACTTCGACTAGTATAACTACACTTACTCCAACTCCTACAGCCATTTCTAATCCAACTTCTACTAATAATACTCCAACAATTACTACACCTACTACTACTACTCCTACTGCTCTTCCACCTCCTCCTCCTCCTACTACTACTGCTGCTGCTGCTGCTACAGCAACTACTACTCCAAATACTACTATGATTCCTACTACTACTTCTACAACAACTATATCTACTACAACTACTACTACTTCTACTACCATTCCTACTACTATTACAACTACTACAACTATCACTCCTACGATAACTACTACTACTACAACTAATACTACTAGTTACCCTACTACTACTGCTCCTACCACTACTACTACTACTACAACAACAACAACAACAACTACTACTACTACAACAACTACTACTATTTCTACTACTAGTAATACTACTACAACTACTACAACCACTACTGCCACACTACTACTACTTCAACAACTACAAAACCTAGTACTATTACTTCTCCTACTAGTACTACTGCTGCGGTTGTTGTTGTGGCTGCTACTACTTTTACTACTACTGCCACTACTACTACTACTACTATAACTACAACAACAACAGCAACTACTACTCCTACAACTACTGCTACTACTACAATTGCTACAGCTACGACTACTACTACTACTATTACTAGTACTACTACTACTACTAGGGCTACTACTACTCGACTCCGACTCCTACTCCTACTACTAGTCCTAATGCTACTATTTCAACTACTACTACTACTATTGTAACTACTATTTCACGTGCTGCTAATAGTACTACTACTACTACTACTACTACTACTACTACTACTACTACTACTATTAGTACTACTCCTCTTGTGGTTGTTGCTAGTACCACTAGTACTACTACTATTGCTACTTCTTCTACTACTATTGCTGCGGCAACTACTACGTTGCCTACTACTACTATTATCGATACTACAACAACAAAAATAATAACTACTACTACTACTACTACTTTTACTGCTAGTAATAGTATTACTAGTACTACCACAACAACTACTACCACTACTGCCACTACTAGTACTGAAAACGCCTGTGGTTTCGCCTGTACCCCCGTATTTGATCTTCAAATAGGGGTGCTAGAGCCGCTATTACTACTACTACTAATACTGCTAATACTACTAGTACTTCTACTACTACAACTCCTTTTGCTACTACTACTACTGCCACAACTACTACTATTACCACTACTACTACTATGACTACTACTACTCCTTATTCCACTACTACTACTACTACTTCTACTACTCCTATTGCTACTACTATTGCAACTGCAACAGTTGGCACTACTACTACTACTACTACATGTCCTACTACTACTACTCCTACTGGTACCACTACTCCTACTCCTATTGCTACAACTTCTGCTTCTACTCCTACAACTATCACTATTATGACTACTACTACTACTACTCCTATTGCAACTACTCCTACTCCTACTCTGACTGCGACTACCGCTACTACTGTTGCTAATACTCCCACTACTCTTACTAATACTCCTCCAACTACTACTACTGCTATTACTGCTATAGTTATGCCTTTTTCTACAACAACAACAACAACAACTACTCCTGCTACTACTACTACTTCTTGTACTCTGACTACTACTCCTATGCCTATTCCTATTCCTACAACTACTCCTACTACTATTACAACTAATACTACTCCTATTATTAATACTACTACTACTGCTACTATTACTACTACTACTTCTATTACTAGTACAACTGCTACTACCACAACTGCTATTACTACTACTAATACCACTATTACTAACACTACTACTAGTACTAGTACTGCTACTACTTTTGTTGTTCTTGTTGCTAGTACTACCACTACAACTACAATAATAACTACTCCAGCTACTACTACTACTACTACTACTACTACTACTACCACCACCACCACTACTACTACTAGTACTCCTCCTACACCTACTCCTACTACTGCTACTACTACTACTACTCATAAAATCACTAATGCTATGACTACTCCAACTCCTACTGCTATTACGACTACTACAACAACAACAACTACTACTACTACTACCACTACGACTACTACCACTACGACTACTACTACTACTACTACTACTTCTGCCCCAACTAATACTATTGCCGCTTCAACTGCAGCTGCAGCTACCTCTAGTACTACTACTACTAATACTATTAGTACTACTGATGTTACTACAACTACAACTACTCCTATCCCAGCACCAACACCTATCCAACTCTTACTCGTGCTGCTGCTTCTATTACTACTAGTACCGATACTACTACTTCTACTAATACTACGACTCCTACACCAACCCCTACTTCTACTATTACTACTAATACTAGAATTACTACTACTGCTGCGGCTGCTGCTGCTTCTACTACTACCACTACTACTTCTACTACTATCACTCCTATGACTACTAAAATACTAGTACTATTACGACTATCATTACTACTACTACTACTACAACTAATACTATACTACCACAACTATTGCTACACCTACTACAACTACTACTATTGTTGCTGCTTCTGCTAATCCTACAATTACAACTACTACTACTGTGGCTATTGCTACTACTACTATAACTACTACTACTACTACTACTACTACTACTACTACTACTACTACTACTACTACTACTACTACTACTACTACTACTACTACTACTACTACTACTACTACTAATACACACTACACTACTAACTACTACTACTACTACTACTACTAACACTACTACTACTACTACTACGACTACTACTACGCGACTACTACTACTACACTACTACTACTACTACTACTACTACTACGAACTACTACTACTACGCTACTAATACTACTACTACTTACTACTACTACTCTACTACTACTACTAAACTACTACTAATACTACTACTTCTTCTTCTTCTCTTCTTCTTCTTCTTCAACAACTACTACTACCTCTACTACTACTACCTCCACTCCAACTTCTGCTACTACAACTATTGTCACTATCACTACTACAACTAATACTATTGCTACTTTTGCTACTACTGCAACTACTACTAATACTACTACTACTACTACTAATACTATTACGACTACTACTAATACTACTACTACTCCTCCTACTCCTTCAACACCACCGCTACTACTACTAATACTACTACTATTATAACTAGTATTACTTCTACTAATTTTACTAGCGCTCCTACTATAGCTACTATAGTGACTTCTACTCCAACTAACGCTACCGTTGCTACTAATACGAATGCTACTATTAGTATTACTTCAACTACTGCTACTAATACAACTACGATTGCCACTACAACAACATTTGCAACTATGGCTACTATCACTACTTCTACTTCCACAGCCATGAGCGATACGACTTCTACTACTATTACCACAACAACTACTACTACAACTATCACTATGGCTACAACTGCTACTATTACTACAACTACTACAACTACTACCACAACTACTGCTACTACTGTTGCTACTAGTGCTACGACTACAACTACAGCTCTTCCTACTACTACTACTATTACTACTACAACTGCTACTACTACTACTTTTGGTACTGCTACTATGACTAATACTACTAGTACTAATACTACTACTATTGCTCCTAGTACTAATACTACTACTATTCCTACTACTACTGCTACTACAGCTAGTGTTATCACTGCTACTACAACTACATCTCCAACTACTATGACTACAGCTGCTACTACCAGTACCACTACCCCAACTACTACTACTAGGACAACCGCTACTACCACTACTGTTGTTACTACTACAACAATAGCTACTACTACTGCAACTACTACTACAACTCCCACTAGTATAACTACTACTACAACAATAACAACAACAACAACTACTACTACTACTGTTACTACAACTAATACTAATACTATTTTTACTACAGCTTCTACTACACCTTCTTCGGCTCCTACTACTACTACCACTACCACCACCACCACCACCACCACGACTACTACTACTACTTCTCCCACTACTACTACTACTTCTGCTCCTACAATTACTTTTCCTACTACTACTATTGATACCACTGTTGCTACTACTACTATAGCAACCACTACTTCTACAAGTACTACAGCTACTACAATGACTACTACTAGTACTACTAATACACTACAATAACTATTGTACTACTATTATTGCTACTACTACTACTACTATCAGCACTACTACTACTACCTAAACTACTAAAACTACTAATACAACAACAACTACTACTACTATTGCTACTACCACTACTACTGCTGCTACTATTGCTACTATCACTAGTACTACAGCTACTAATTCTGCTTCAACTAAAACTACCACTACTAGTACTACAACTATTTATGCTACTACTACTTCACCTACAAGTACTACTACTACTTCTTCTACCACTACTCCAACTAATACTACTCAAACTACTACTCCGACTCCTACTCCTGCTATTACCACTACTACGACAACAACCACCACCACTACTATTACTACAACTACTACTACTATGGCTACTGCTTCTACTACTATTGATGATACCACTACTTTTGCGGCTACTACAACTACAACCACTGCTACAACTACTTCTAGAACTATTGCAACATCTACTACTATTGCTACTACTGCTGCTTCTACTACTACTACTACCAGCACCACTATTGCGGCTGCTAATGCTACTAATTCTACCACTACTACTATTACTACTACTACTATTGCAACTGCAACTACTAATACTAATTCTCCGACTACTACTTATCATATTACTACTACTACTGCTACAACTTCTCCCACAACAATTACTTCTACTACTACTTCTATGACTGCTACTACTATTGCAGTTATTGGTACCACTACTATTTTTGCTAATACTGCTAATACTACTTCTATTACAATAGCTATTACTTCAACTGCCACTACTACTACTACCACTACTACGACTACAATTACTGCTACTACAGCTACCATTGCCACTCCAACTACTACTACAACTACTACTGCCACAATTGGTACTGCAACTACTACTGCTACTATTGCTACTACTATCAGTATTACTTCTACTACAACTACTACTGCCACAATTGGTACTGCAACTACTACTGCTGCTACTGCTACTACTGTCAGTATTACTTCTACTACAACTATTACTGCTACTACTATTGCT
>RXID01011107.1:0-65722 GCA_005019695.1 Trichopus zeylanicus subsp. travancoricus
AAAACATCATCTCCAAGCCTATGGTTGACAAGCTTCAATTGAAGACGGAATCACATCCTTCTCCCTACAAGATCGGCTGGATTAAAAAGGTTGGTGAAACCAAGGTAACTGAACGGTGTCAAATTTATTTTTCCATTGGAAAATTCTACAAGGATGAGGTCACCTGTGATGTTGTGGAGATGAATGCATGCCATATTCTTCTTGGCAGACCTTGGCAATTTGATAGAGATTCTACACATCGTGGGCGAGACAATCGCTACATCTTCTTCAAAGATGGAAAGAAAAATTATCCTTACCCCCATTGGCGAAGAGCGTCGACCCAAGAGTTTACAAGAGAAGGGTCACTCCTTCCTGATTGTGCAAAATTTTATAAACGAGGCTAAGAGACATCGCAAATATTTGTTGTGATTGAGAAAAGAATGGAGACAATGCCCACTGAAGCTCCAAAAGGCTTGAAAACTTAATAGCTGAATTAAGGAAATCATGCCCGAGATCTCCTGAGACACTACCCCCATGAGAGATACTTCCGCACCCGCTTGCTTGTTCCTGGAGCGAGTTTACAAAATCTGCCCCACTACAGAATGAGTCCAAAAGAGTCACAAATTTTACAAGACAAGGTTGAGGAGTTGATCAAAAAAGGAATGGTCAGAGTCAGCATGAGCCCATGTGCAGTTCTAGCCTTATTGACACCTAAGAAAGATGGAAGTTGGCGGATGTGTGTAGATAGTCGAGCTATCAACCGAATCACGGTAAAGTATAGATTCCCAATTCCTCGCTTAGAGGACATGTTGGACATGTTGAAAGGGTCAAAGGTTTTCTCCAAGATAGATTTGAGGAGTGGATACCATCAAATCAGAATTAGATCCGGTGATGAATGGAAAACTGCTTTCAAACAAAAGAAGGGACTTTATGAGTGGCTGTTATGCCTTTTGGACTCTCAAAATACACCAAGTACACTTATGAGATTGATGACTCAGGTATCTCAAACTTTCATTGGTCATTTTGTTGTGTTTCCTTTGATGCTATTCCTTGTGTACAGTCTAATGAAGGAAGAACATCAAATGGCATCTAACAGATCGTTACTTACTGTGCTGAAGACGCGAGAAAGTTGTACATCCCACTCAAAGAAATTGCCATTTATGACTGAACCACTTGGTGTTCTTGGGTTCGTTGTTTTGTAAGTGCCTGAAAGGCATTCATGTTGATGAAGAAAAGGTAAAAGCTATTAAGGAATGACTTATACCCAGAAGTGTATCAGAAGTTAGAAGCTTTCATGGTCTGGCGACATTCTATCAGAGGTTTGTCAAAAACTTTAGTTCCATTATGGCACCAATAACTGAATGTTTGAAGCAACGCAAGTTCTCCTGGACTCAAGAAGCTAATAGATGCTTCGAGTTGATTAAGGAGAAGTTATCTATTGCACCTATTTTGGCATTGCCTAGCTTCGAGAAGTTATTTGAGGTAGATTGTGATGCTTCGTACATAGGCATTGGAGCCGTTCTATCACAGGAAGGAAGACCAGTAGCTTTCTATAGTGAAAAGTTGAGTGAAGCTCGAAAGAAGTGGTCAACATATGAGCTGGAATTTTATGCTGTTGTACAAGCAGTTCGTCATTGGAAGCACTATCTAATTCAACGAGAGTTCATTCTATATATTGACCACCAAGCTTTGAAATTCATTGATAGCCACAAGGACTTGAATCGCATGCATGGTCGATGGTCATCATTCTTACAGCAATACACCTATGTTTTGAAACACAAATCTGGACAAAAAAATAAGGTGGCAGATGCTTTGAGCCGTAGGGCAGACTTGATGGTAACTATAAGCAACGAAGTTCAAGGGTTTGATTTTTTTTAAGGAATTGTTTGCTGAGGATGAAGATTTTAAAGAGGGGTATAGAAAGTGTCAAGCAGGACAAAGAAGTGATTTATATCTCCATGAAGGCTTTCTCTTTAAGGGTTCTCGTCTTTGCATTTCAAGGTGCTCCTTGAGAGAAAAGGTGGTGAAAGAGTTGCATAGCAGTGGCTTAGCAGGACATCTTGGGCGTGACAAGAGCATTGCACTAGTTGAAGAGCGCTACTACTGGCCACAACTTAAAAGGGATATTGGTCGCTTTGTACAAAGATGCTATGTATGCCAAACAGCCAAAGGAAGCTCTCAAAACACTGGCCTTTATACCCCATTGCCTGTGCCAAATGCCCCATGGGAGGATCTATCGATGGATTTTGTTTTGGGCCTCCCCAGGACTCAACGAGGCTTAGATTTAGTATTTGTTGTTGTCGACAGATTTTCCAAGATGACACACTTCATTCCATGTAAGAAAACAGCAGATGCAACAAGGGTGGCTAATCTATTCTTTCAAGAGATTGTAAGGCTACATGGAGTGCCAAAGACTATCACTTCTGATCGTAACACAAAATTTCTAAGTCACTTTTGGAAGACATTGTGGAAGCGATTTGATACGTCTCTACAATTTAGTAGTGCTTATCATCCACAAACAGATGAACAAACTGAAGTGGTGAATCAAACACTTGTAAACATCATTCGGTGTCTTGCAAGAGACAAACCAAAGCAGTGGGACTATGCACTCGCACGAGCTGAATTTGCTTTTAATAACATGAAGAACAGGTCCACGGGAAAATCGCCATTTGAAATTGTCAATGGAAGAACACCAAAACACCCGCTGGATTTGGTGATGTTGCCCAAATTACTAGGAACAAGCATAGCTGCAGACAATATGGCGGGGAGAATTATTGAAGTGCATACTGAGGTAAAGAAGAAATTAGAAGAATCCAATGCCAAATACAAAATTAAAGCGGACATTCATAAGCGTTCAAAAGAGTTTCAAGAAGGAGATCTGGTGATGGTGCACTTGAGAAAAGAACAGTTTCCAGCTGGAACTTACAACAAACTGAAACAGAAGAAAATTGGGCCGCTGAAGATATTAAGAAAGATAAACAACAATGCCGATGTCATCAACCTCCCGAAGGATTTGGGGATCTCAAACACTTTTAATATTTAAGATTTGTTTGACTACTATGCACCTGAGGACTGCACATTATGACAAAGTAACTCGAGGACGAGTTCTTTATAAGAAGGGGACACTGATGTAGGACACTCAAAGGAAGTTCAAGAATATCAAAAGAAGCTAATTCAGAAGTCAAGGGGGCCATGACAAATGATTTGATTCACTCTTCTATTTAAACTTAGGATTTACCTTACTTAGTACCTTTCTATGTTTAAAATTCTCTTCATTATGATGTCTTAGGTCTTATTCTCGAATTCCACCAACCCAAGACCAATTTTGGACTGAATCCTATTCAGTTTAGGACTTGGGAAGGATGAATCTTTATTTAGGATTTTATTTTCGTAGGTTAACTTATTTAGAACTTCTACCAACCCAATTAATGGGTTTAAACTGAGTTATATTTAGTTTAGGACTTGGGAAGCCAGAAACTTACTCAAATTGGATTTTTGGTATTTGTATAAATAGGCCTTCAGTCCTATGGACGGGGGACAACTTTTATTCTCAATAAAGTTCTACTTTAGTGAATTTTCTCTCTTCCTTGTGGATTCAAGGAGTTCTTAACAGAGGCAACGGTGTTTTCCTCGTCTACCACGCTTGTTGCTACGTCAATCTTCCTCTTAGATGCAAATAATATATTTACTAAATCCAAGTTGTTTCTTTGTCCCAATTTCCAATTAGAGATAATTTGCATGGGGGAACACTTCAATGCTGAGCTCTTAGAACTGTTCAAGTATCAAGCAATAATTTTTGCTTGGATCTATTAAAATTGTGGAACCCTATATTATCTAATGATGAAAACACTGCGCTTGCATTGCCCTCCTTTCTCTCTTGTCTACTTGATTCATGATACAGAATGACCCAACACCACTATGTTTGGATATTTGCAAATTGAATATATGACCTCCTGTGTGTGTTTGTTAATTCTCTTTTTCCTCTCAAGGATTGAATATTTCCATGATATGCATGAAAAATTTTTTATTGTGTATTTACGCTTAATCTTTTTATTAGAAGTTACATAGAAAAATCTTGTTCAAAATCACTATTTAGATTAGTTTTTCAAGAATTAACTCTAGATTTTTTTATTTTTAAAACCTTCTTTCCTTCTCTGTGTTCTCACAGGGAAGGTATAGAAGTGCGTATAATTGGTGACTCCTCATGTCTCCCAAAATCTCTACAGAAGCTGGTGAAAGAAGTAGAGAATCTAACAAACAACAATCAAAGACTTGAATTGATTGTGGCAATTGGTTATAGTGGAAGACAAGACATAGTGCATGCATGCTAGAAGATTGCTGAAAAAGTGAAGCATGGAATACTAGAACTAGCAGATATCATAGAGTCTTTGATTGCAAAATAATTACAAACAAACAACAATGGGGATTTTCAGTACCCAGACCTACTTATTCGAACTAGTGGAGAGCTGAGATTAAGCAACTTCTTGCTATGGCAAACTGCATATTCAGAGCTTTTTTTTTGCAAGGTCTAATTGGCCAGAGTTTGTGGAGTTTGACTATGTCGAGGCTTTGGTTTCATATGAAAAAAGACAAAGGCACTTTGGTCAAAAGAACCATCTAAATGATAGAATATGACCTCAATATAGGATGACTTGTACATTTGGACCTAGCTTCTTCTGCATTTATATATTTGGAAGGGAAGATACTTCCAATATTTGTTTGCTTTGCAGGTAGGAAAAAACAAATGTTTGAGAGAGATGAACTTCTTTGTCTGCACTAGTGGTATCAAGTTTGTATGTCTTCTTCTAAGATATCTGTGTCTCGTGCAACAAGGAGAAGTACTTTTGATCAAGAAGCTAAGAGACATAGTTTAATTACAATTTATGAAAGATGGTTTTTTAAAGAATAGATCTTTAATCCAGTCTTTGGTCATCCAACTTATGACAGAACTGCAAGGGAGGCTTAATTATAGCAATAAGGGTTAACTATGGATATTACATCCACCTTTACTTTAGCTTCTACTGTAGAACAAAGGTTATGTGCATCCCCTATTATTTGTAACATTGTAGTAGATGTATCTATATCACTCTTAACTAACCTCCTTTCCTTTTTTTGAATGATGTTCTCATAAAAATTTGGGAAATGAAGGGTGTTGGTCTAATAATTGATTTTTGCACCTTTGATTGCAAGCTAATGAAGCAAGGATTTGCTTTTGCTTCCAATAATTGCTAGTGCCTCCCTATTATGCTGGTGAATGAAAAACTTCAGTACGTCAGTATGCTGGACAACTCTTGACTTGAATATACCATTACCTGTCTTGTTCTATTTTGCTCTGGCTAGGTCTTTGCCACCTGCCTCGGTCCTCTTTTTTAATTGGTAGTCATTGTCAAAACACATTGACTTGAATGACTAAAGATATTCTTAGAATATTATTGTTTGCGGCTGACAAAAGCCATTATGAAGCTATTCTTATTGCAAGCCTTCTTGAGATTGCAAGTTGTAGTTTCATCTCAGACTTTGTTTTGGCTATTATGAACTTTGTTCTCATTTAATGGCAGTATTGATATGGAAGATTTCTTTCCCAACTTGTTTCTGGTGTTTTTCGAGCAAAATGACCACTCATCCTTCTATAATACATATTATGGGTTCACATATTTCCTGGAAGTTGTTATTTGTATCAGCTTTGATATTTACATTTTTCTTGCCCTGATGTTAAATGAGTTGCCTTATGATGCTTTCCAACAAATATTTGGTTCATTTGTCTGGTAACTTGATTCGAGTCTCATCTTCAATTGTATTCAAATTTCTATTTGCGGACAATTATAATTTTTAAAGAATTTGGTGGTTATATAAGTTTGAATTTGTTTGATTTTATACCATTTCAACCCATGGATTATAACTTTGGAGTCTTATTGAGCTATATTAGGCAATATACAATCATTTTACCCAAAAAATTTCAAAAGGATAGTTTACATCGTATTCATCAAACTTTGAGTTCACATAATTAAATGTAGAACATTATATGACACCAGTAAAGCCGCATGCCTCTTCATTAGCCCAAGGAAAAAATGATTTAACTAAAAAATTTTAAAAAGTTACTCATAATCAAATTGAACATACTGATGATAATACAAAATCTCCATCAAAATATAGCGTTGATATTACAAAATCACTATTAAATATTCAAGCATAAGTCAAACCCTGATTTTTGTAAATTACGTTTTTTATAAAATTCAAATAAAAATGAGAATCAAATTCCTTACGATAAAAATAAAAAAAAATCTCTCCTTTTTTCTGTGAAACAAATCAAAATCGGAAATTCACTACCAAAACAAAATAAAAAAACACCAATCACTCTGGTAAATGCCATGGATCAACCGAATGCCGCGTACATTATTTCTTAGGTTACCACCATGTTTACCATTACCCCGAAAATTAATCAATCAACAATCAAATGTTCCTGCCATCGTCGATTCCAGTGTAATAATCACCTCCTTTCCCTCTCTGTCTCGCCACCGCGCCTTCGTCGGCTTTCTCCTTTTCCTACTTTTCCACTACCGGTTCCGTCGAACGATCGTCTTCTCCCTCTGAGGCTCCAACACCTCCGCTATCAGCCGTCGTTGGCCTCTGCCTCGCAATCACCGTCGGTGCCCGCCGATAATGAGACGAAGATCGGGATTGGACGAGGGGCAAACGACGAGGTCAATGTGCCACCGACTCGCTTGCGGAGGGAGTCGCTGCCAAGGCACGTGGCCATCATCCTGGACGGCCACTCCCGGTGGGCGAGGGCCAGGGGTTTGCTGGTCTCCGCTGGCCACGAGGCCGCCTGCCGGCCCCTCGAGAACGACATCGCCCTCTCCTGCCGTTGGGTCATCCCTGTCCTCACCGTTTTCTCCTCCGAGAACTGGCTCCGCCCCAAGGTATAATGACTATCCATTCCATTCCATTCCTGACCCTGCCCTCTGTCCTTCTGCGCGACCACAAATCCATGAGCACACGTCGTCTTAGGCGGCAACGACATGCCCGCTTGCGCCGCCTTGGCCTCTTCTCTGAACCTTACTCTTCCAATGCACTCCTAGCTGCCTGCTCGCTCTCCCCCTCCCCAGACCTTGACTATGCCCTCCGGGGTTTTGATCAAATTCCCCAACCAAGTCTTTACTGCTGGAACGCCCTCATTCGCGCCCATGCTTCCAGCTCCGACCCACGCACCGGCCTTCTTTTGTTCCACGGGATGCTTTGTCGTGGTCCCCATGCTCCTGACAAGTTCACCTACCCTTTTGTCGTAAAAGTTGCTGCAAAGCTCTCGGCATTGAGGGAGGGCAGTGCGCTCCATTCTATGGTCGTCAAATCCGCCTTCAACTCGGACGTCTACATCCTCAATTCTCTCATTCACTTGTATGCTGCTTGCGGTCAACTGGACCTTTCCTACCAGCTATTCAGGAAATCTCCCGTGAGAGACGTGGTTTCCTGGAATTCCATCATCACCGCCTTCGCGCAGGCCGGGCGCCCTGACAAGCTTTGGAGCTGTTTCGAGAAATGGAACAACTCCGACTTGTACGGCCAGATGATGTGACTATGGTCGGCGTTCTCTCTGTTTGTGCACAGAAAGGTGATTTGGAATTTGGGAAGTGGATCCATTCTTACATTGAAACCAATGGTGTTATTGATTCCGGCTTGATTCTGATGAATGCCATGCTCGACATGTATGCCAAGTGTGGGAGTATGGAAGACGCTAAGCAGATATTCGTTGCAATGAAGGAAAGAGATTCCATCTCGTGGACTACAATGCTTTTGATGAAATGCCCGACCGTTGTATGCCAAGGCAGGGGATCTCAAAGCTGCCCGGCGTGTTTTTGATGAAATGCCCCACCGTTGTATTGCATCCTGGAATGCATTGATCTCAGGCTACGAACAGAACGGCCAACCAAAAGAAGCACTTGCTCTGTTTCATGAGTCGCAGCGTTCTGCTGTAAAAGCTGATCAGGCCACGCTGGTTGCTGCTCTATCTGCATGCTCCCGGTTGGGCGCGCTGGGGTTGGGATGCTGGATTCATGCGTACATCAAGACGAACAACTTCCACTTGAATTTTCATCTTGCTGCCTCGCTCATCGACATGCACACCAAGTGCGGGGACTTGGACAAGGCACTAGAGGTGTCCAGATCTGCAGAGAAGAAAGACGTATTCGTTTGGAGTGCAATGATTGCAGGGTTCGCAATGCATGGAAAAGGAGAGGCTGCTTTGGATCTCTTCTCGCAAATGCAGGACGCCCAGGTTTGGCCCAACCATGTGACACTTACCAACATCCTTCGTGCTTGCATCCATGCTGGGTTGGTCAATTAGGGGAAGTTGGTTTTCAGCCAAATGCTTCTTCCAGTTTATGACATTGAGCCTAAAGTTGAACACTACGGATGCATGGTTGACATGCTCGGACGTGCTGGTCTTTTGGAAGAAGCAAGGAAACTCATCGAACATATGCCAATGCCGCCTTGTGCTTCTACATGGGGTGCACTGCTAGCAGCTTGCGTGCTTCACAAAAATGTGGAGCTGGGGGAGAAGGCTTGCGAACGTCTTCTTGAGCTGGATCCCAAGAATGATGGGGCGTATGTGCCTTTGTCTAACTTATACGCCAAGACCAGGAAACGGGCACAAGGTTGAGAAAGCTGATGAAGGATGCTGGACTCAAGAAGGAGCCTGGTTGTAGTTCAGTTGAAGTTAATGGTGTGATTCATGAGTTTCTGGCTGGAGATGCAACCCACCCTCTGTTGGAGAAGATATATCTGAAACTAGACGAGATCACCTTAAAGTCAAAGGAAGTGGGTTATGTGCCAGACAAGGCACAAGTGTCGCAAGATATAACAGATGATGAAGATGTAGCAGAACGAGCTCTGAATCTCCACAGCGAGAATATAGCAATTGCTTTTGGGCTCGTCAGTATACATGCTCCAGGGCCAATCCGGATTGCAAAGAACCTTCGCGTCTGTGATGATTGTCACCAGGCTGCCAAGCTCATATCAATTGTCTACAATAAGGAGATTTATTTGAGAGTTCGATATCGATTTATCATTTTGCAGAAGGTTGTTGCTCGTGTAAAGATTATTGGTAATCAATGTTTGAGTGATGAAATTTAAATGCAATTTTGATTTTTACATATATCTTAAGGAAAAGCTTAATATGAGAAAAATTAGTTATTTAGGAAACATTGTGCTTATTTGGCTAAATTCCTCCTGGGAATATTATTGTTTGCGGCTGCCAAAAGCTATTATGAAGCTATTCTTATTGCAAGTCTTCTTGAGGTGGCAAGCTACAGTATCATCTTACTCTTTTTTGGCTATTATGAACTTTGTTCCTATTTAATGGTAATAGTGGTAAGGAAGATTTCTTACCCACCTTGTTCCCCTTGTTTTTTGAGTAAAATGGCCGCTCATCCTTCCATAACACGTGATAGATTCACATGTTTCTTGGAAGTTGTTATTTGTATCAGTTTTGACGTTTACATTTTTTATGGCTTGATGTTAAATGAGTTGCCTTATGATGTTTTCCAACAAATATTTTATCTGTTTGTCTAGTAATTTGATTTGAGTCTCATTTTCAATTATGTTCCAATCTCTGTTTGTTAACAACTATGATTTTTAAAAAATTTGATGGTTGTATAAGAATTTATTTGTATCTTTTTTGATTTTGCTAGTCCAAATTTAGGCGATGTTTGTTGCAAATCAAGCCTTGTTCCTTCGGCCTTAATTTCATGATAAGTGATTATCGCGAGGGGCCATTGCAAGATGTTTCTTGATACTCCCATGAGCCCATCCATTTCAAGGCCCCTACTAGAACAACTCGTGAACCATCCGTCCAGACTCCACATCTAATGGTGATGAAGACTACACATTGCACTTGGGTCATAGTCAATTTAATGTCCATAATGGAAGACTTTTTTTTTTCCCATTTCATTTAAAAATGTATCAGATTCAGCAGCCCATGTCTTTTGCCTTATAGATCTCGTTGTGGACTTAGGATGTTGTTGGTGATTTTGTAGGTTTTTTTTGTGGGTTGCAAAGCATTGAGGTGTACTCAAGTCGCATATTTACTTGTTCGATTAAGTTCCGTTCAATCAGTTGGTGAAGAGCACAACCCAAAGAGCGGCGAGCCCGATTTGTCGATCATGGGTTCAAGTGTATTATTATTGTTAGCTTTTGAGTTATGATGAAGTAAATCATCCAACCAAACCAAAAAAGGGCAAATAACATGTTTGGGAATCCGTGAGTGATCACTCCCAATATTTTCAATGTCCCTTTTTTTTCTTGTGATAAGTCGTAAAGGTGGTTTTGATAGATGTTTGAATCAAGCTTTTAAGTTTCAATTTCGGTTTTAGTTTTGGCATCTAGTAAAATCGATACGTTCGACCATTTCGAGAGTTTCGGCTGAAATAATTCTTATTTCGATTTTGGTAAAAATATTTTTAAAATTATTAATTATGTATTAACTAGAGTTTGATTATCTTTTGACTGTACTTTGACTTTAAATTAAAAATATGATAAAAATTTGTAAAATTTTTAAAAAATTATTAATAATTTTATCATAATAGTAAAACTTCAGAGGTTGGTGCGAGCTCGCGGGCGCGAGGCTAGACCAGTGAGGGTGCAAGCACAGGGGCTAGGTCGGCGAGGGTGTGAGTGTCAGGCTGGTGAGAGCGCTGGTGCGGGTGCCAGAGGTCAGCGAAAGGGCGCGGGTGCAAGAGTCAGGCTAGCGAGGCTGCGAGCGCGAGCATGCGGTCAGTGCAAGGGGCTCGGGTGTGGGCATGATGTTGGCAAGGGCTCGGGTGTGAGTGCAAGGCTGGCGAGCGCATTCGCACTTGCATTCGGGCATAGGCGCCAGAGGCCGGCGCGAGCTCATGGATGCAGGGGCCAGGCCGGCGAGAGTGTGAGCGCGGCGTAAGGCTAGCACAAGGATGCGGGAGCGGGCACGAGGCTAACACAGGTGCGGGCATAGGTGAGAGCGCGAGGTTGGAGACGGCGTGGGTGTGAGGCTAACATAAAACTGAAACCAAATCAACTGAAACGTTACACTCATAACCGAAACCAAAACGTTTCGGTTGAAACGTTTTGATTTTGGCTGAAACTTTAAAACTTGGTTTGAATTGGAGAGCATGTGGGCGAATGAATGCCTTAGGTTCTGAAGAAGGGTTATGGGTAAAAAAAGTTCTAACAATTTTGTCTGCTCATCAAACTTATGTATTTTGAATGACATTGTTCTCATATAAAAATCACATTAAATGACATGCTAGTTTGCTACTTGTTTTACAATTTACATGATTAGACTGGATCTGATTTTGATTGTCTTGTATAACATATAATAATAAACGAGCGAGAAGGAAAAGATACTGTGCTTGCATTCACTATGGGTGAAACATTATCCCACCATGATTCGTCTATGTTTGCGTATAATAATAACAAGGGATATTTACCTACAATTTCCCAAAATTTATTTTATTTACCAAAAACTCCTCTTGATTTTTGTATTTATATATAATTTTCTTCTTTTTAAAATTATTACTTCCAATCTCCCCGATTGTTATTTAATCAATATTTTTTCTAAAAATTTTATTTTTACTCTCTATAATTTTACAACTGAATCCTCTAAAATTATTAATTTCTCACATTTTACTCTTTCTTTTAAATATTTACAAATAACTCCATAATTAAATTTTAAATTATAATTTATATAATTTATATATTAATAATAAATAGATCCTCAAATATTTTTATTTATAAATAAATCCAAAATTTAATATTTTCAAATAAAAATTTACAAAGAGAACCTTAAATATTTAAAATATTTTAACAATAAATCCTTCACAAAAATTTAAATTACAAGTTTAATATTCATACATTTATAAATAGACACCTCAAATATTTTTATTTATAAATAAGTCCAAATCTTATTTTTTTCTGATAAAAATTTTATAATATTGAAGGTTTTAAAACTCAAAATTTTAGATTATAAGTTTAATATTTTTATATTTACAAATAGACACCTCAAATACTTTTATTTATAAATAAGTCCAAATTTTATCATTTTTTAATAAAATTTCACAATATTGAAGGTTTTAAAAAATTAAAATTTTAGGTTATAAATTTAATATTTGTATATTTACAAATACACTTCTTGAATATTTTTATTTATAAATAAGTTCAAATTTCATCATTTTTTAAATAAAATTTTACAATAAAGATATTGAAGGTTTTCAAATTTAAAATTTAAAATGACAAGTTTAATATTTGTTCATTTACAAATAGATCCCTTGAATATTTTTATTCATAAATCAGTCCAAATTTTATTATTTTAAAATAAAATTTTACAAAAAGTACATTGAAAGTTCTAAGACTTAAAATTTCAAATTATATGTTTAATATTTATACATTTATAAATAGACCCCTTGAATATTTTTATTTATAAATAAGTTCAAACTTATCATTTTTAAAACAAAATTTTATAAAAAGACATTGAAGGTTTTTAAAACTTAGAATTTTAAATTATAAGTTTAATATTTATATATTTATAAATAGATCTTTTGAATATTTTTATTTATTAATAAGTCCAAATTCTATTATTTTTAAGATAAAATTTTGTAAAAAATATATTGAAGGTTTTAAAACTTAGAATTTCAAATTACAGCTTTAATATTTGTATATTTACAAATCGAGTCCTTGAGCATTTTAAATTATAAATAAAAATATTCAAGGGGTTTATTGGTAAATATACAAATATTAGAATTATAATCTAAAATTTTAAGTTTTCAAACCTTCAATGCCTTTTTCGTAAAATTTTATCTTAAAAATAATAAAATTTGGACTTATTTATATATGAAAATTTTTAAATATTTGAAAATGTACAAATATTAAACTTATAATTTAAATTTTCAAGTTTTAAAACCTTTAATGTCTTTTTTGTAAAATTTTATTTAAAAATGATAAAATTTGAACTTATTTCTAAATAATAATAATAAAGGGGTCTGTTTGTAAATATACAAATATTAAACTTATAATTTAAAATATTAAGTTGAAATTCTAAGTTTTAAAACCTTCAATATTTTTTTATAAACTTTTATTTTAAAAATGATAAACTTTGGATATATTTATGAATAAAAATATTCAAATGGTCTATTTGTAAATGTACAACTATTAAACTTATAATTTAAAGTTTTAATTTTTAAAACCTTCAATATTGTGAAATTTTATTTAAAAAATGATAAAATTTGGAAATTTTAACTTATAATTTAAAATTTTAAAATTTAAAAACTTCAATATGTTTTTTGTAAAATTTTATTTAAAAAAACAATAAAATTTATACTTATTTATAAATAAAAATATTCAAAGGGTCTATTTGTAAATATACAAAATGTTAAACTTGTAATTGAAAATTTTAATTTTTAAAACCTTCAATGTCTTTTTTGGAAAATTTTATTTTAAAAATGATAAAATTTGAATTTTTTATAAATAAAAATATTCAAGGGGTCTATTTGTAAATGTACAATTATTAAACGTATAATTTAAATTTTTAATTTTTGAAACCTTCAATATTGTGAAATTTTATTAAAAAATAATAAAATTTGGACTTAAGGGGTCTATTTGTAAATATATAAATATTAAACTTGTCATTTAAAATTTTAAGTTTTAAAACCTTCAATGTTGTAAAATTTTTATTAAAAAAATTTAAAATTTAGGCTTATTTATAAATAGAATATTTGAGGGGTCTATTTATAAATATACAAATCTTAAACTTATAATTTAAAATTTTATGGAGATTTTATTTGTAAAAAATTTTAAACATTTAAGGTCCTCTTTATAAATTTCTATTTAAAATATTAAAATTTGGACTTATTTATAAATAAAAATATACAAAATATATAAATTGTAATTTAAAATTTAATTGAAAGTTTATTTATAAATATTTGAGAGAAAGAATAGGGAATGTCAAAATTTTTAAATTTTAATTAAATAAAAATCAAAGAATTATAGGTAATAAATTAAAAAATATATACAGATAAGAGATAAGGAGGTGGAGAAGAGCCATCATCGTTGCACACTGTCCTGAACCATCATCGATACTCTCTCTTTTTCACCGGAGGAAGAAGAAAGGATAAGGAGGAGGATGAAGAGGTGAAGAAGAAGGGGTTGCTTCCTCCCGGCGATCTATACCTGCCAGTGATCGGGGAGACTCTCAAGCTGGTGGCTGCGTACAAGACTGAGGACCTCGAGCCCTTCATCGACTAGCGGGTGAGTAGGCACGACAGGCTCTTCACCGCCCATACCTTCGGTGAGCGCCACGTCTTTTCCGCCGACCCAGACTTCAACAAACTGGTCCTTGCCGGCGAGGGCCGTTCCTTTGTGTGCAACTATCCATCCTCCATCTCCACGCTCCTTGGCCGCCACTCTCTCCTCCTCCTCAAGGGCTCCCTCCACAAGCGCAACCACTCCCTCATCCTCTCATGCTTCCCCTCCCAATCTGCCCAAAGCCACGCTCTCCTCCCCGACATCGACCGCCTCGTCCGCGGTGCCCTACTTTCCTGGCAGTGCTAAGGCTCCCCCACCATCCCCCTTCTTGACGAGACCAAGAAGGTCACCTTCGACTTGACTGTCAAGTAGCTTATGAGCTTCGATCTAGGGGAATGGACCGAGAGCCTTCACCGTGAGTACCTCCTAGTCATCGACACCTTCTTCTCCATCCCGCTGGCCTTCCCGTCTTTCCTCTCCTCCTAGACCACATACGGTAGAGCTCTCTAGGTCTGTTTGTCACAGCTTCTTCCATCAAACCCTCGCCTAACTCACTAGTATTTGTCTCTCTCTTCTTTTGTTTTACTTTTTTTTTTTCTGTTCTTCCATATTCATCAATGGATGCGGATGCGAGTTCTGATCTCGCGGATGGTGATGTGGTTTGTATGACATTAACATCATCTATTCACTGTTTCACTATATGATAATTTGGGGAAAGTCAAAATTGAAATTCAGGTACGGAGCAAGGTGGCAGAAGCACTGAGAGGGGTGGTGAGGCGGAGGAGAGAGGAAAAGATGATGACGATGAGGAATGCCAAAGAAGAACAAGAAGATGATGGCGATGAAGTAGATGGCTCTCATGTGAGTGAAAGCAAAAATAAGAAAAGGAAGGATATGTTGGAGGAGCTGCTAGAAGCTGAAGATGGGGGCTTGTCCAAGGATGAGATGGTGGACTTGATTCTGGCGCTGCTGGTGGCCGGCTACGAGACCACATCCACCATCATGACCCTCGTTGTCAAATTCCTCACTGACCAACCTCCTGCCCTTGCCCTTCTTCAAGTATTCTTCTAATTTGTTAGTTTTTTTAAAAAAAATTCCCGTCATCTAGTTATAATTAATTTTTTTTTGTTTTTGATAAACTCTTCGTTCCATATTTCCTTGTCTTATTCGAGTTAGTTCCCTTTCGCTTTACTGGAGTCTTTCTTCATCCTCATTTTCCTTGTTCCTTGTCTTTGTTATTGTTCTATTCTTCTTGTTCTCTAGTATCCTTTCAGGGCCACAACATAAAAGCTTCCAACTCCCCAAGGCACGATGAGGAGAGGCCGACAAAAGAGTTTGACTATGTTGCTCTCTTCCACCACCGTCAGCCATTTCCATTTCCCCCCACCTTTGCAACTAGCTTTCTTCTTTCTTTGTTACTATCTTTTTTCTTTTCTTCTTCTTCGCATATTTTTCCTTGCAGCGTTCGCTTCGGATCAGATCCAATCGGGATTTTCAGAATAATAATACCCAAATAAAAATAAAAAACTACTGAGCCTAACAGAGGCATCCATAACTCAATGGCTATATCACCTTTATTTAATGTTTGCTTAAATAGGATGAGCATGATGTGATTAGAGCCGGGAAGCAGCATGACTCAGAAGGATTGGATTGGAATGACTATAAATCTATGCCCTTCACCCAATGTGTAAGATACAAAGTCAGTCCCATGAATTCCTTCTAGTGGTTAAAATTACAATGTTCCAATTTCTGTTTACTAGATTTTATGCCCAAGGTTCATGTTTTGGCCATGGTGTTCTTAATATGTCAAGAAAATGTGATCTAAACTGCCTCCAGGTAATTAGTGAGATGCTAAGATTGGCTAATATCACCAGCAAAGTCTTTTGACGGGCCATGGCTATTGTTCCTGTCAAAGGTAGGTTTTTCTTTGTATTGTCCTCAAGAGTTTCTCCATATTTAGCAGCCTTCACTCTCAGGTTAACTTTGTATATGTACCTTTTTGGGCTAGCAGGGTACACCATTCCCAAAGGGTGCATGGCGTTCGCATCCTTCAGGGCTGTTCATCTGGATCCTAAGTATTACAATGATGTGAGAACCTTCAATCCATGGAGATGGCAGGTGAGATCCCCGACTGATACTTGTTGTTTTACTTTTGGAGACCATCAAAGGAGCACTACATGAACTGGCTGTGCATTATTGTGCAGGACAAGGATGCGCCCTAGCAAATGAATGTATTCACTCCATTTGGTGGAGGGCCGCGGCTCTGCCCTGGCTACGAGCTCGCCTATGTTGAGATATCCGTCTTCCTCCACTATCTCCTCACCCTTTACAGGTAGGTTTACTTCCTGACTTCCTGTTGCTATTGTTGAATTGAACACCTCCTGCTATGGTACACAAATTGACCTCTAACCAAACTAATGGCTACCATAGATGGGATGTGGTAGAGGAAGATAGGCTGGTTTTCTTCCCAACAACTCAGACTCTAAAAGGCTACCCCATCAACATATGGCCAAGAAAGGTTGCTGCCTCACCTTAGTTCTCGTATACCTTGTTTGATCAGGCAGTACTGGTGTTCTTTGTGATGTAAAACAGATAGTACTGATTTGTCCTTTTCTATCTTCCTTGTGGATTTAAGGATCTATCATTATAAGAAGATGGTGATTTTCTCCTATCTCTCGTGCCCTCCCCCATTGTATTAAGTGATATCAAAGTGACGTTGTTCTTAACCTCAACTCCATTTATTATAGTTGGTGGCAACAACTCCATGGACGGTGATCTAGGAGATTATCAAATTCGATATTTAGTCAAACAAAGTTTTCTTGCTTCTATCACTAGGAAGTATGAATCTTTAAAATAAATTGAAACTAAGAATCAAGTTCATCAATTGATCGTCAAAAAGGTTCATGGCCCGATGTCTTGGAGATCAATATAAGAAGCTACTCAAGGAAACCAAAACCTTAGTAAGGTGAATATTTCATACTCTCATGATTATGAGAATTTATTTATTTGGATGGATAAAGTTGAGAAATTCTTTAAGTTTATGGATATTCCTGAAGAGAAGAAGATGAAAATTGTTGAATACAAGCTTGATGGTTATGCTTTATCTTGGTGAGAGCAAATTCAAATCCAAAGAACACGTGAAGGCAAACCAAAAATTCGCTCATGGCCAAAGATGCTTAAACTATTCAACATAAAGTTTTCAAAAGGGGATCAAAATCAAGTAAGACAAATCTCTTGTCCAAGGCATTCTGGAATTGAAATCAATGGAGACAACCATGAGGTATTAATTCTACATCTCAGTAACTTTCCTCTAGTATTGAATTATCAAGTCGAAGAAGAGGTTGTGAATCATGTGGAAGACAAACAAACTAGTGAAGAATTTATTAAGGGCTCCAAAGATTCTTTCTTTGATGAGTTAGAAGATCATACAAAAGTGACTTTGGATGCTACAAAAAATTTTCAAGAGACTATTAATGAGAATTCATATGAATCATTTGACAATATTGAAAGCTGCAAGGAGTTTTTTACTTGTGAAAATATTGACTGTGCTACTTAAGATTATTTTTTAAATTAATCAAAAGCCAACTCTCTTCAACAACTGGAGGAAATTTCTACATGAGTTATCACTATGCAAGATTAAAAATTTGCAATGACATATTCAGATTATTATAGTAATTGTCAGCAAACTTGTGAAGAATACTTTTATTCCATGACAATAAATCATAAGTTAGTGTATACAAAAATTTTATTTCAAATAAGGTTGAATGAAACCCTACAAAAGTTCAAGTGGTTGTGACAAAGGAAAAATAGGATATCAAAGTACTGAAGACATTACTCAAAGAAATCTTATTGGTTTACATCATCAGGTTCTATATTGGAAAGTATTTGAGGAGAATATAACTGCAACAATAATGGAGACTTTAATCTTTGACTTGAGGAAAAGTCTTTTACAAGTGGAGGGGTCTGATGTAGGACAACTACATCCTTTTTATAGTAAAATTAGAGACTAGTCCAAGTTGAATTCTAACTCCAATTAGGATTCGTCAGAATTCGTATAGCTATAGTCCAAATACTATCTCTTAAGATATTCATCCAAATCCAGCAAATAACCATCCATTGGAAAGCTGAGATTGATTCCTACGATTTTCTTATTTACTATTTTGGATAATTCGGATTTTGTATTGGTTAAAATTAGGATTTATTTATCAGTTCGAGTCAATAACAGTCCTAACCCAATAAGGAGTAGGATTTAGATATTTTTATTTAAGATACGTTAAATAGAATTTTTAGTAGAGTGTAAGTCCTATTTTTAGTCTACACCAAGTAGGACTCTAAGTTTATTAGAGGGCTATATATATAGCCCAAGGTTGTAACAAAAGAAAAGCTTTTCCATTAATAATATTCTCTTATTTTGGGTTTGTACTCTTCTATCTTTCTTGTGGATTCAAGGATCTATCATTATGAGAAAATGGTGTTCTTCTCCCTATCTCTCGTGCCCTCCCCTATTGCATCAACATAATAGGAGAATAATTAATGATATCATGTGTAAAGCCCACATCCCTAATTTCGATCTCCAACATACTACAAAAAGATTGCATGACTAAAGAAAAACTTTTGATGTAAGACAACTACATCCTTTTTACAGTAAAATTAGAAATCCAATTCAAGTTGAATTCCAACTCTAATTAAGATCCATCAAGATTCTTATAGATACAGTATGAAGGTCATATCTCCTAAGATATTGATCCAAATCCAGCAAATAACTATCCAGTTGAAAGCTGAGATTGATTCCTAGAAATTTCTTATTTACTATTTTGGATAATTCAGAATTTGTATTGGTCAAAATTAGGATTTATTTATCAGTTTGAGTCAATAACAGTCTTAGCCCAATAAGGAATAGGATTTATACATCTTTATTTAAGATTTATTAAGTAGAACCTTAATGAAGTCTAAGTCCTATTTTTAGTCTACACCAAGTAGAACTCTAAGTTTATTAGAGGGCTATATATACAACCCAAGATTATAACAAAAGAAAATCTTTTCTATCAATAATATTCTCTTATTTTGGGTTTATTCTCTTTCCATTTTCCTTGTGAATTCAAGAATCTATCATTATGAGAAGACGATGATCTTCTCCCTATCTCTCATGCCCTCTCTCTTTGCATCAAGAAGAAGACGGTGATCTTCTTCCTACTCTTCGTTCCTCCTCTCCCACTACATCAAGTGGATCTATTGTGGTGAGAAGATGGTACTCTTCTTCCTACCCCTCATGTCCCGTCTCCCGTTGCATCAACTTCACAGCTTCCTTTTATTAGAGATTGAGATCTCTTGTCAAATTCCATCATCACAGATATTGTGACTTTGCTTCTCTTAAAAGGTAGCATCACAACAGTAACACCATTGTTAGAGATAGTATCCTTGACAAATCAGTGGTATGCTGTAAATTATGACTTAAACTATTGCTCTAGACAAATTTACTTGTATTCCATTTTCTAGCAATGACTGTCCAAAAATTTGATTGTGGGATGAATTTTTAAAACACAAATTATATGTATCCATTAATTTATATTGTGCCTTTGTGGTTAGAGGAACCATTTCACTTTTGAATTTACCAGCAACAGTAATAGCAACTGCTTTCCAATGGGATTCAACCTATGCACATATATATAAAGAATAACGAGAGGAATTCCCTTAATTTTAGTGAAAAATTGAATATAAATAAAAAAAATCTAGAAATCTAGCTGCATCATGCTCCTGTCATGTCACATTGTAAAATTCTACAACAATTTCAGAATTGATGCCCATGGGAAGAAGAAAATCTTCAACTTATGTGCCTAAGATCAGAACCAACACATGGTAGGGCATGGAAAGCACAAGGAGGAAGAAACTTCACCAACATTTAACAAATGAGTAAACAATTAACAGAGAGATACTTTTGGACCAGGGGTGAGCAAAACTAGTTAACCGAACCGGTTTTGCTCATTTTAGAACCGGAACCAGATTCCGGTTCTCAAAAAATTGAGAACCGGAACCGTACCGATTTGGATGAAGAATCGGTTTTTCGGTTTCGGTTCTAAACCGGTTCTAAATCGGTTCTAAAATCGGTATACCGATTTTACATTATAAATTTTCTGTGACAGTAATATTGTAATTAGCAAGTTAACAACCATTATTTTTTATCAAAAAATAAAGAAATAACATTGAATTTCAAGTAAATACAACTACTGAGCTTTTACAAGTTACAATAATTCAAATAGTTTCTTAAACACTTAAGAGACAAGATCACCAAAATAGAAGCAAATCAAGCAATAGCAGTATCCATTATGCACTTATGCAGTGGCAGTGCAGCAGACCAATAGGCAGCAGTAGCCAGTAGTAGACCAGCAGTATGCAATTATGCATATTCTTGCAAAAAAAGAGCTTAGACTACTATTGCTAGTCTGCTAGTCTGCTACTAGCACTATAAAGGCATAAATTAAGGTATAATAATGTCAACAGTTTCTGGCTTAGAGTCACCAAGAAGATAATCTCTCTATCCGGATGGGATAGGCTATGCAGCGCAGCTACTGCAACAAACCAGCAACCAGGCACCACCGCACCAGGCAGCAGTAGTAGACCAGCAGTATGCACTTATGCAGTGCAATAGACCAGCAAGCAGCAGTAGTAGACCAGCAGTATGCACTTATGCAGTGCAGCAGACCAGCAAGCAGCAGTAATAGACCAGCACCAGCAATATGTACTTATGCAGTGCAGCAGACCAGCAAGCAGCAGTAGTAGACCAGCACCAACAATATGCCAATATGCACTTATGCAGTGCAGCAGACCAACATGCAGCAAGTAGTGCAACAGACTAGCATGCAGCAGACAATAGGCACCATGTTCAGTAGTGCAGCAAACCAGCAGGCACTAGGCACTAGGCTGCCGCAAGCACCATGTCCAGTAGTGCAGCAGACCAGCAGCCAGCAAGCACCATGGACCTTCTCTTCAGTGATGAGATGCCACCAATCCATGTCATGCAGAAAGAGATATATATATTTAAAGAAATCAACAGTTTGAGAATACTAGTCAAATCCCTATTTGTTGGCAAATTCATAGGAATGCAGATAAATTTTTTTTAGATAGTTTCAGTCTTTCAGATCTGTTTCTAAAGTTGAGGCAGTATCAGAGGCCCAGAGGGATTATGCAGTGTACTAGTGTAGCAAACTAGCAGCAGTAGATCATTCTTCCCATGACTTGAGATATCTTCACTTTGTCCTCTTTTCTTCCTTGCATTTGCTCTTTCAATTGGCTTGGCAGTTAGCAGAATAGCAGTTAGCATTCAATATGTGTAAATTTGGCAATAATTTTGTAATCAAAATCAACAGTTAGAGAATAGAGATTAGAGGACAGATAAACAAACCATTGAACCCCGTTGGCAAAAGCAGGAATATAGTGCCCACTGCCCACTTGCCCAGCATACATCTTTGTTGGCACTGGCAAATTCATAGGAAATGACATCAAGAAAGAAAATTAATCATCAACTGAGATTATTGTTTTCATTTTGCTCGTCATTTCTGCAATTATTAAGATAAAACATGTGAAATATATAGCATAAATATTAAAATTAATAATTAATTTCTACAGAAATAATACAATGAATGAGTAATTTTTACCTGTGGATATTTTTTCGATTTCCTCAAGTGACTCCTCAATATTAATAGGAGAAGTAGAAGAACGCAACCAATCTTGTGTACAAATAAGATCTTCCACCATTTTTGCATATAGAGAACTTCGAAATTGATCAAGAACTTGACCTCCTGTACTAAAAGCTGACTCCAAAGCAACGGTAGATATGGGCATAGCAAGCACATCTTTAGCCATCATGGAAAGAACTGGATACCTACCACTGTTTGCTTTCCACCACAAAAGAATATCAAAATCTTTTGCCTCATCTTCACGTTCCTCCTCCAAATACTTATTTAATTCTGTTTTGCAAGTGGAAGTTTTCTGTTTTGCTTTTGCTTTTCTCAATTCATCTTGAACCAGCTGAAGTACATCAAGATTACTTGTTCCAGTAACATTCATTTCTTTTATCTGTTCAACTCCTGCAACAGTATGGGAAGAAGAAGATGACTTTTCTATAGATAAATATTCTTGAAAAAGTTTATCCAAAACATTCTTCACTTTACCTTTCAACTCACTAACTTTTTCATTCTCATAACTTTCCTCAATCATCCAATCTACACTCTCCAACTTTAGCCTAGGATCAAACACAGAAGCAATAAATAGCATAATATTAAGCTTTTCAATATTTTCCTAATATTTATCATATTTGGTCTTCATCTTAAAAGTCATAGTACTTAAGCAGAAGTCATCTGATTCAGAAAACTTCCTGATCATCATACCAATTCCATACATGCTTTGCATATATATATTTCCTGTAACATAAGAAGAACTAGATATGTTTAAGGTAATATCATAAAATACTTGCAAAAAGGTAATAAAGCTCGAGCAATATTCCAATCTGCATGTGTTGGTAAGCCCTGTGACTTTCCCTTCATTAGCTCCTCTGCATATTTGGAATCTTGGATCTCCAATAATTCAAAAGCTTTCTGAAATTTCAAAGCAACATCAAGCATTAGATATGTAGAATTCCATCTGGTTTCAACATCAAGACAAACAAGACTTTTGCATTCTATTTTTTCTTACTCCACACAAAACTTGAACCTCTGTGCTCTTGCTGGTGATGATCTCACATATTTAACTGCAGCCCAAATTCTAGCAATAGAGTCATTTGAATCTTTAAGTCCTTGTTTAACAATTAGACTCAGGAGATGTGCACAACATCTGACATGCAAATACTCACCATTAAGTACATGACCTTTCCAGCTATCAAGCCTCTTCCTCAGGTACTGAACTCCAACATCATTAGAAGATGCATTATCTACAGTAACTGTGAAGACCTTATCTATGCCCCAATCAAGCAAGCACAATTCCAATGTTTTACCAATTACCATACCAGCATGACTTGAAACAGAACAAAAATTTTAATTTTTTTTTAAGCTTCCAATCATCATCAATATAGTGAGCAGTCACACTCATGTAGCCCAAGTTTTGGCATGATGTCCAACAATCAATTGTGATACTCACTCTTTGTTTTAACTTGCTAAAAAAATATTTCAATTTTTTCTTTTCCTCCAGAAATATTTTGAAACAATCTCTAGCAACAGTAAATCGGGAAGGAACATCAAATTTAGGTTGCAATGTAGAGGTATAGAACTTAAACCCTTCACCTTCAACATGTTTGAAAGACAGTTCATCAAGAATCAAATATTTGGCTAATGCAATTCTACATGCTTCTTGATTAAAATTCCATGTAACAAGTGTGTGAGCTTGAGTGCCAGTGCCAATGTCAGTGCCACTGTCATCACTAACTGATTGAAAGGTTAAAGTTTTTTGTTTTGTCACCTCCATGTTTGGAGGATAATCTTTGCATCTAATTAAGTGATTACTTAAACCACTTGTTCCATAATTAGAAGGGCATGAAATGAGACTTCCACAATAATTACATTGGGCTTTATCCTTATGACCATCTTCACTGGAATTTACTTTAGAAAAATAGTCCCACACCCATGAACTATTTTTTTCTCCTTTTCCAAGCTTTCTGATTTGTTTTATTTATCTTTGAAGTTACATCTTGAGCTTCACTAGCCTTCTCAGTATTCTCACCAGCATTTTGATTTTGACATAAATATTTTATATCTAAAGCATTCATACTTGTATTTTCATTAGTTATTTCTTTGCAGGAATCCATCTAAAATAGAAGAAAGAAGATATATGACCAACAAACCAAGCAATCAAGCATGCAAGACTTTGCAAGTAATATTGTCCCTAGTAGAACTTCAGGAAAGACAATTACGGTATCACAGAACTGGGCCAATTGGCACGATCAGCCACGCCGCAGTAGGAAAATCCCCGAACTAGTTAAAATTCAGCTCGCAGTCCCAAAATTTCTGAGAAAACTTTGAAAAAATAGATCACAACATCAGTAAAAATTAGAAATCATAGAAGAGCTGGTACTTGAGAGAGAGGGCATACCAGAGGTCCAGAGTAGATCGCTGCTCTGGCGACTGGCGATGTCACTGCTCTGGCGATGGATGAAGGACAAATTAGAGCAAGTGGCGATGAGATTGGAGATGCAGGGACCTAGGGTTAGGGTTTTGAACTCCCGACCTATAAGAATGAGAAGAGAAAATGGAGCAAAAGGCGCGGTGGGCGGTGACCGGTGAGATCGGAGATGCAGGGACCTAGATCTAGGGTTTGAGCCTTTGACAATGAGAAATCAGAGCACGAGATGGCCAGATTGGATATGCAGGGACGTAAATCTAGGGTTTGAGACTTTGAGATTGAGAAATCAGAGAAAGAGGTGACGAGATCAGAGACGCACAGACTTAGGGTTAGGGTTTTGAACTCTTACCTTTGAGAATGAGAAGAGAAAATGGAGAAAAAGGCGCGGCGGACGGCGACCGGTGAGATCAGAGATGCAGGGACCCAAATCTAGGGTTTGAGACTCTGAGAATAAGAAATCGGAGCAAGTGACGGCCTGGCAATGACCGGTGAGGGCGAGGGCGAGGCGGCGTCGCTACGACTGTGGGGCCGAGGGCGAGAGCGTGGCGGCGTCGCTGCGAGTGCGGAGTCGAGGGCGAGAGCGTGGCGGCGTCACTGCGAGTGCGGGGTCGAGGGTGAGAGCGAGGCGGCGGCACTGCGAGTGAGGAATTAGGGTTACTGGGTTAGGGTTTCGGTTGAAGGAGACTTATACATAGAGAGAAAATCGGTACGGTTTCGGTTGGTTTTTCAGAAAACGTGGAACCGGAACCGGAATCGATTTTCCGGTTTTGTGAAATTTCAGAACTGGAACCATACCAGTTTGCCCTGAGAACCGGTTTTCCGGTTCGGTTCTCAACTAATACGGTTCGGTTAATCGGTTTTTCGATTTTTTTGCTCACCCCTATTTTGGACTAGCTCCTTCCTGTCCAACTGAATTTGTTGACTATAATAGCTGCGATTCATAAAATAATTGCAAATAAAATTCATGTATGTAGATATTAAATGAAAACAATAGATGGTGAACTATAATGTATACCACATCAATGTTATAAAAACTTACTTTAATAGCAGTAGAACATCAACAACCACTTGAAATCAGATGAATTATGTTGATTCACTGAGGGGAACAATATCTATTTTGCCTTGATAATAGGTTATGAAAATCCGAACTACAAAACAAAAGTTCAATTAACATATTAAAATGTATGTCAATTGTTAAATAGTAGGAAAACCAGTATATAATGCCGCCATCCTGCACTTAATTACTCTTTGAGAGCTTGGAGCCAAACTGTAGCAACCACAATCTCTTATTTCAGTTGGGTTTGACTATGGCCTTGTCAATCAATGCCTACAATAGAGATAAATTCATTGCAAAACCCCAATAACTAAAACAAAAAAAAGAGTATCTAACATGTTCTGAAGTCCAATATTGCTACTTTACTAACCTAACATCATCTTAATGTATTATCGACCAAAAAAGATCATCCAAAAAGTAATTACTAGATAACATCTACAAGTGTGTAAACCTTGAAAATTGAGGTTAAGAGACATCTAGAGATTAAAGCCAATGTCATGTTAACTTATCATTTTTTTTCTAAAGAATGCTTAGCATGTTCTCCATAACGATTATAAAAACACATAAATACCATTATTAATTTGCAAAAATAATTTGCCTTTTGATGCAATGAAGTGTAAAGTGAAGGGGAGAAAATCACTTTTTTTTTTGTCATGATGTACCTTTGAACTCACAATAAAGATAAAGAAAATAAATCAAAAATAAAATAATATTATTTCTTTCATTATAAACTCAATTGTATATATATATTTTAAACAAACTTAAAATTCTAATTGAAATAAATTAAAGTAATACTCAAATTCTAATAATAATTCTGAATAACTTATTTTAAATAAAAATATCTAAATTTTGTTTCACATTAGGTTAGAATTGTTACAAACTAGAACTCAAAAAAAAAATTCAAATTTTAATCAATTTTAAAACTAAATTAATAAAAGTAATCATAAATTGTAAGACTCAATCTCATATTTCCAATGGGTGGTTATTTATCATATTTGGCAAATATTTTGAATGATATGGTCTATGGACTACAACTACATCAATTTTGACAAATTCAAATTGGAGATGAAATTTAATTTTTACTTGTCTCCAATTTTACTATCCAAAAAAGTATAATTGTCCTACATCACCTTTTCTAACCATACATATTACAACAACTAAAAAAAGAACTAACAATAATAATAACCCCCTCAGCCATAGCCTGTTAGTTGGTCTGTCCTCCATCAATTTCATATTAACCCTAAACCATCTTTTCTTCAGTGATGATTTAGCTCTTTATTCTGCTTTAATCAATACATTACACACCTCTTTCAATTGTCGTGGCTGCGATTATGCAGAGTGGAACCATTAATCCAGCTATTCACTTAATCTAACAGTTATTAGCTTAACTAGTTTAACTAACTAGATATTGTTCTTAAAATTGAAGATATTAGCATGCTAATCTTGCTAATGATTCACTTTAACGCCTATGATAGTCATAATAAAAAATGAAAATAGCCACATTGGATTTGCCATTTTTTACCTTGCAAGATTATTTACCTGACATCAAACTTGTGAACGCGCTTGTCACTGCAGATTTCTGAAGCCACAGTAGTTGATTCATAAAGATTTGGGCCCTTCTAACTTAGATTACAAGCCATACAATGATGCTCGTTGTACTACATTTATGTAAGAACTTTTGTCCTGAAGTTTTGAATTGGAATCCATGACAAACCTGCATCTTTACTCTTGTATGAGTATTTTGTTGATGAGCAGTAGTAGAACATCATGGTAAGTTTGTAGTTCCAGAAATGAAGAAGAGCAAGCAGCAACAAATAGAGGCAAGCAACTATCAACTCTGCAAAATCAGTCATCTTCTTGCATATAGAGCATCGTGACGATCATGCTTTTCTTGATTAGAGTGATTAGCGATTATCTAAAGAATTTTTTGGCTTTATTTTGACATTTAGAATCTATGGAATTGTTGAGAAAATTATGAGATTCTTGAAGAATAAATTCAAATTTTTGGATCTGCAACAGAGAAACAAAGAAGCCAGGTACCATTGCCTGAAATTGAGGAGCTATCTATTGTGTAAGAATCCAATGCTGTACAGTGGAGCCTCACGTGAACAACATCCTTGAGCTTTTGAATGGTATTTCTGGGACAGATGCATGCTCTGCCAGGGGTAAAATTTTCTTTTTCCTTGCCCACTCGAGGCAACAGTCTTATCGATCCCGCCCAATCCTGATATTTATGATATATGGTCCAAATCGCTGAAAACTATGATGCTGAGCTGAATGGTTGTGTGGATGTCATCCATTGCCTTTCTGTTCTAATTGTTCATTTACCATTGGTCGAAACTGAAATTGTTGAAATATTTTGATTTTGGCTTCATAAATTGGTAATGGAAATTGAAATGAAGCTAAGTCTTATTTGTCTCATTAGCCTGTTTGCTAATTAGGCAAGTAACATGCTGGGCTTGGGCTGGGCTAGGTATGGGCTATAAAGCCCACTAGAAGCCGGCAACATGCTTTAACAGTCTGTTCAGCAAAATTTATTGAAGGCCCACAGCCATCACCATGAACCAATTTCCATTCCTTCAAAATCAGCACAAATCGTGAGTAAGTTTGTTGTAACATGATAATTTCTGTGACATGTTAACAATGACCTACATTTTGGTGAACCGCGAGGGTTGTATTTTCAGATGACAAAGATTAAGGAGTTCTTGACCAAAAGACGCGGGTTTCAGACATCGTTGAAGAATTTCAGGCCATTGTTGTGTCTTTTTCTTTATCCACAAATTGACACTGAGCTTATACCAGACAATCAAAGTTCATCATCGCCTGATTATTAGAATCCCACTTCTCACCATTATTCTGATGCAAATGAATTTGTTCTACCCGATCCAAATCATATTGGGCAAGTTTTGACTGAGTCAGTAACTCTACCAGTTCAAGAAACAAAAGCTGAACTTGCACCTTTTGCTCGGAATGAACATATCAGCCAGAATCAACCTGCTAAATCTACTTCTCGAACTCTTGTACATGTAGGCATTGGTTATCACATGGTAAACTGGTTAGTTTTCCCTTTATGATGAGAAACTCTGGTGTGGCTATTGCACCTTTGATATTTTTTGCTGGGCATTCTTGATCGTAATTCTTATGGTGAACTCTTATCTTTGACACTAGCAGTCCATTCTACCAAAACATTGAGTTCATAAATTCATCCTACCTTTTGTACCTTGATGTTGATTATTTATGTTAATAAATTGCCATTTAATACTTCAGATGTTTATGATCATCCTTTTGTTCTTAATATCTCTTATTTGGTAGTCGATAGAAATGGAAAAATTTTTTGTTCATTCAAATTTAACTAGAAACAGAACTTGTGTTTTATCCTATGCACCACCTTACACTGTCACGAATGTCACTAGAACAAACTAGATATCTCAAGTGATATAGACAAATTTAGTAAATGAAAACATACATATATGTATATCTCCGAGACATAAATGGAACATGCATAATTGGGTTATCTTATTTTTTAGGTCTTCAAAGGTCTAACAAAATAGAGACTTGCTAATTATAGACTTTATGGTGATGCTATAATTTTGATGGTCATCTCTGCTGAACATCTATTCACATCTATCCAGGAAGTCTTCTATCTTCATCATATTCTATCTCAAACTCTCCTGGAGAACGATGTTCAAAACATTTTTAGGTGAGAAACTTGATTAATTGAGGGATTATTATGTTGTTTCTTGGGCCTGTAAGTTATGAACACATCTCTCTATATCATTTCCCTGTGAGCCAATTGATATCCTATCATATAGGGCAAATTGTATGATTTTCTTGTGCAAATTTGTGACACAGTAGTGCAATGGTCCTAATAAATTTTTGTTTAAAATGGAGCATGCAATTTCAGCATTATAATAATATAGGACCTATACATGATTCTTTTCTTGTTCCTTTGACTTTTAGCAGAATTACAACCTGTAATTATTTTCTCTACGGCTTAATCATACCTTTGTGGTAGTTCTTTTGTAATATTTTATTATTGCTATAGTTTAAGAATTTTTCCTGTCCCTTGGGAACTGATCATTGTGCTTGTAACTTTGAGGAAAAAAAAAATTAGATTCAGCAATTGCATTTTAGGAGCTTTCTGCAACATTTTTATGGCTTGCACAAAGAACATGTTGGTGTTTTTTGATTAGCTGAACCTGTTAGTCTAGATGTTTTTCTTTATCTTGCATTTGAACAAGTGCTGATGGTTGTAGCATGTGTTCTATGCAGACAAGTAGTTCAGATTTTCCATTCCCATGTTTCAGATGCATATTCAAACTTAGAAGTTAACATGCCTCAAGTGAAGAATAGGTGCGCCTACATTTATGGAATTCTATAGTCAATTTAACTTAGTGCTTTTTTATAATGTCGGTGGTTCTTTTTATGAGGAAACCAGGCTGAGACAAGATGTACAAGTTATCATTGGATGTCTCCACAAGTTGCCTCCTGGAGATTGCAATAAAGGAGGTGTTCCCAATTATGGTCTGCTTGATGACTTTTTGGTGGAGTTTGGTGCAGAAGCTGAGCAATGAATAATTGTGGAATAGAAGCTAACGGGCTCTCATAGCGAGTAATAGGGAAATTAGACATCATAGTGGAACAATTTTGATTATGTCTCTACATTTTTTTCTGATTCTACCAATGCATTAAGGTAGTTTCTGAAATGTCTTTATTCTCCATCTAGTTAGATAGGACCTTTTTAATTTTGGGATAATTACGTATAAGTCCCTGTAATTAGCCTTAATTACGTACAACCCCCCATAATTTTCAGAATTACCCACACTCCCTCATTTTTCGAAAATATTTACCCACACTCCCCTGATTGTTATTTAATCAAAATTTTCCCAAAAAATTCTGATTTTACCCTCGGTTATTTTTACAAATACACCCCTAAAAACTTATTTTTTATATTTTACGTCCCAAAATTCGGTTTTTTGAAAATAACAACCCGAAATAAGTCTAATTTACATAAAAGTCCTCAAAATTCAGTTTTTTGCAAATAAAACCCCGAAAATTATTTTAATTTATAAAAAAGTCCCCGAAATTCAGATTTTTGTAAATAAACCCCCGGCGTGCAGGCCGGAGTGGAGGAGGAGGCCGGCGGCAGGAGCGGAGGCGAAGGCCGGGTGGGTGGGAGCGGAGGTAGAGGTGGGCGGGAGTCGACGGCGGGAGCGGAGGCGGACGCGGACGCGGACACGGGCGGGAGCGGAGGAGGACGCGGGCGGGAGCGGAGGCGGGTGCGGACGGCCTCCGCACGCGGGATGGAGGCCGAGGCGCCGGCACGACGGCTCACGGGCATGGACTACCAAGGCCGACGCCGTTCCGCCACCACATGCTGGGGACAGAGGCCGAGGTCGGCGCACCGGCACATGGGCGTGGACGGCCAAGGCTGAGGCCAAGGTCGTCCGCGTGCCGGTGCGCCGGCCTCAGCCTCCTTCCCTGGCACGCAGGGGCGGAACGGCGTTGGCCTTGGTCGTTCACGCCCGCGTGCCGGTGCGCCGGCGCCTCGACCTCCGTCCCGCGTGCGGAGGGCGTCTGCGCCTGCCTCCGCTCTCGCCCACGTTCGGATTTTTGTAAATAAACCCCCAGCGTGCGGGCCGGAGTGGAGGAGGAGGCCGACGGCGGGAGCGGAGGCGGAGGTCGGGTGGGCGGGAGCGGAGACGGAGGTCGGTGAGAGCCGACGGCGGGAGCGGAGGCGGAGGCCGGGCGGGAGCGGAGGCGGAGGCGGAGGCAGACGCGGGCGGGAGCGAAGGCGGACGCGGGCGGGAGCGGAGGCAAGCGCGGACGGCCTCCGCAAGCGGGACGGAGGTCGAGGCGCCGGCGCACCGGCACGCGGGCGTGGATTGCCAAGGCCGACGCCGTTCCGCCACCACGTGCAGGGGACGGAGGCCGAGGCCGGCGTGCCGGCACACGGGCGTGGACGGCCAAGGCTGAGGCCGAGGTCGTCCGCGTGCCAGTGCGCCAGCCTCGGCCTCCTTTCCCGACACGCAGGGGTGGAACGGCATCGGCCTTGGTCGTCCGCGCCCGCGTGCCGGCGCACCGGCACCTCGGCCTCCATCCCGCGTGCGGAGGCCGTCCGCGTCCACCTCCGCTGTCGCCTCCACCTCCGCCTCCATGCGCCGGGGGTTTATTTGCAAAAATCAAAATTTTGGGGACTTTTTTGTAAATCAAAATAATTTTCAGGGGTTTCTTTGCAAAAAATCGAATTTCAAGGACTTTTCTGTAAATCAGAGTTATTTCGGGGTGTTATTTGGAAAACATTTATGGGAAAATTTTGATTAAATAACAATCAGGGGGGTGTGGGTAAATATTTTCGAAAATAGGGGGGTGTGAGTAATTCCGGAAATTACAGGGGTTGTACGTAATTAAGGCTAATTAAAAGGACTTATATGTAATTATCCCTTTAATTTTTATGGATAATTCACTTGGAAAAAGCTACATTTTTGTTATGCATCATGATGATGCAAAACCACAAAAACTGCTTACATACTCCTGGAAGTTTTCTACTTATAAATATACTTTGGGGGAATTACAAAAATTGCATATAAACTCACAAAAAATTGATTTTTACATATGCAAGCCTAGGTTTTTGCACATGTACTCTCATTGATCTCCTATTAACCATTTATTTATTTCTTGCATACTGAATACCTATTTTATTCCTACATGCTTGTGTGAATACTCATGCAAAATGTACAATAATGCCATACTTATTTCAAAGTAGTATATTACAAGGGCGTAATGATCTTTCTAAATGTTGTGTGGCGGTTTATTCCGAGAACCTGATACTGACTTCAGTTGTCAATTTATAAAAGTTTTATTGTGATCATTTTATGGTCTAGAGAGGATTGCATATGGTATTCCATACACTTGAGAATGGTATCTAATTTCTCTAAAAATACATTAGGCTCCATTTGGTTTGGGATCAGGATCAGGATTAGGATCAGCAATTTTTTTAAATTTTTTTCTTGCAAATTAATATTAAATATTTTACATCACTATTAAATTAAATTATTTAAAAAATTAATTAGTTTTTTAAACTTTAAATTATTGTAGGGCCAATTTTGATAAAAAAATATTAGTTTACAAAAGATGTTCACTAGTCTTGACCTTGACCTTGACCTTGATCCCGAACCAAATGGGGCCTTAGTATTCAATAATTCAATTTTTTGTTCCTCATTCCATTTATCAAACTATACTATCTTGACTCGTAGAACGTTGAAGATAGCTTTATTAGAGTGTATTCAAGTGAGTTTTGGAGGCCAAAAGAGTTGTTAAACTATGGTTGTATTGTTTTAGCTCATCTGGTAGTTTGTATTGTGTAAATGGTATAATTTTCCATAGGAGCTGATTGTAAACGGGTAGAAGTTGCCAAGAAAAAGTCATTGGAGACTAAGAAAGAAGTCCATGAATTACAATATGAATAAGTTGTATTTTGGTTCCAAGAATTGCAAAGTATGCCTCTGATTTATTGTTTAAAACTAGTCCTTAGTATGTAAGCACATGTATTATTTTAAAAGGTGATTGACTTGCACATGTTAGCATTATGTTGATGTTTTCTTTTTTGTGGTAGAAAGCATTATGTTGATCTTTGGAGAACAAAACTTCATTTATAATATGATTATGTAGATATTTTCTATTTAACACTTTAATATTTAGATTTTGTTTAACATAAAATATTGAGAGTTGATTGATGATACACTGAACCCTTCTATTGAGATGGCCAACTGAAACTGTTCATAAAAACTGAATCATCAGCTGAGGCTAATCAAAGGTTGGGTTCAAATTTGTTCCCTAAACTTATTGAGGCTCAGTCGGTATAAAATGAATTGTGCAAAGGCATATCTCCAAAACTTCAGTATACAGGTACTGAGTTTCTAACCTAAAAGATGTTAGATATTTTTGATCTGTGGGTCAATTTTTGGGATCTGTAATGACACAAAATTTGACATGTATGTCAGCTGAGATGAAGGAATAAAATTTGTCGGTCTCACCGAATTCACTATAAATAGTAGGACTACAATGAAGGTGAGACTAATGTCCAATTTTTTATTACTTTATACTTTTGTCTACAATTACTGACTTAGTGTCCGAGCGGTCGTAGCTAAAGAGCTCCCGATAATTTTCTTCTCTCGCAAATCACAGTATGGATCAACCTAGTGGATAAATGTCTCACAAAGGCTCTCCAATCAAACTGGTGGTGACTAGGCTCCATCAACTGTTGATGTCTTCATTGAAAATTACTCCACTATTTTGCCATCGATCTATAGAAGATTTTTGGTAATCCTTTGACCAGACCTCTGAAGGTTGTAAAAGCTTCTTCCTCCAAAAATCAGCTTAAGGGCAAATAATGTTAGCACCTGTTGAATCTCATAACTCCTCAAGAGGACCAGGCGAGCAAAATCATCAAGCTAGTTTGGTAGCTCGACAATCACCGCTACCTCAAACTTGAAGTGTTTCCATTATCTTCCATTCTTGAGACATCAACGACTGATCCCTCCTACACAGTGAATAGGTAGAAGTTCTAAACATTGGCAACTACAATTCAATAGATGATCCAATTATTGAAAGCTCAAGCTCAAGTCATACAAAGCCTCCAAGCTCAGCAACTACAAAATCAAGCTCAAATAATGTAAATCTGCAAGCTCAATATGCACAACAACTGACACAAGCTCAACAAACTCCTCCACTGAACTAACAATATGTGGCACAATAGTATGAAACAAACCACGTCCATTTGGATGGGCAATATCATCTATGTCATCAGACCTAAGTCTCCAAGCACTACTAGCAAGGTCAATCCACTGACTTCCCACTTTAGTATCAAGCATAGTAGAGCTTGAAGAGCTTGACCCAATATATGATCCAATAGATGAAGAGACCTACTATATATATGCAAGTTAGGTTTCAGTTAGGGCAGAAGCAGGATCCTGAAGTTAGTTCTATACATATGACAAGCAATGAGAAAAAGAAATGCAATAGCTAAATGATGATGAGTAAATATTGGTCAGCAATAAATTTTGCATTTGTGGATGGAATCCTCCAAGAAGGGTTAGAATGGCAGTTCTTGCCCTTTTGGAGGTACCAAATAAATGTTTGCTGGAATCAAGATTTTGTGCATAAAGATTCCATTAACTGGTAATAAGTGGTTCCAATCCTTGGGGATGTGGTGTCTAAGAAATTATTTTGACATAGTCCCCCCTAGATCTAGGAATAGTGATATAAACTAAAGGAAACTATAAGGAAATCAGACTATTGATAGCTCATGAAAAGTCCTGAAAAATTATTCCACCAAATCACTCCAAGTGTAATATGCCTTTGATTCATAAACAAGTATATCCTCTTGTGTAGTTAAAGTTCAGACAACCTCCTGTATATGGCGTACGGCAGCATAAAAACCCAATGGATCACATCAACAAATTCTGGAATACCATGGTACTACAAAGAGCTTGGGGCTCAACAATGTGCAAAACATTCCCAATAATGTTACAAGGCCCAATACAAGCTTGGCACACTAGACTACTGAGTTATTCTGTAACATGTTTTGACAATATGGTGGATAAATTTGTTGAGCAATTCATTTCATTGGTGTTTCAGTAGAAGGATCCATCCACACTCCTGACAATAAAACAAAAGAAAGGAGAATCCCTCAAAGAGTACCTTGCCCTTAACAAAGCTAGGTTGGAGGTAACCAAATTAGACAATTCCATCATCCTTGTAGAAGTCATAAATGGAATTTGGCAAACTAAGGTGGCCTATGAGATAACATGCTGACCTCCTAAAAGTTTAGCAAAGTTCATTCAACATGTCAAAGAATATATTGGTGTCGAGGAGGTGATGCCTGACAAGAGGGAGTCATAAGGAAGCAATAAATCGAAAAAAGAGCATAAGAAAACAAAGCATCCCAAGCTCAAAACATAGTGCATTGAGCATCGGAAGAGGTGACTTTCATGCATATATGCCTCTAAATAACTTCAAAGCTGAAATGCTAATGCAAATTAAGCATAAGGACTATCTGAGATGCCCATCACCTCTCCACTATGGTAAACACAAATTGGACAAAACCAAATACTATTGTTTTCATAGGAATCATGGTTATGACATCAAGGAGAGGATGCATCTCAAAGACGAGATAGTGACTTATCAAGGAAGGCTACCTTCGTCAGTTTGCCAGGCACGGAGTTTGAGCTGAAGAACCTTGGAGGCAAAAGCAAAATAGAAAGGAATCAGCTCAGAGGAATCCCAATCCCAAGCTCCATAACCCTCTAGTGAAGGGACATTTGAATATGATTCTCATAGGGTCTCCCAATCCATGGGAAGCTTTGACATCCAGTGGAAAATGCCAAACCATCATTAGGGTAGGAAGAGATGAAAGGACAACATTGCACTACAAATGTATGTTTTTTCCACCATGGATCTAAATGGTGTTCGGTTGCTTACAATGATGCACTTATCATCTAGGTTATTGTGGATGGATACAATGTGCAATATATCATGATGGATATGGGCAGCCCATTAAATATTCTTTTCATCTAAGCTTATGACCAGTTAAAGACTATAGAAAAATTGGAGCCTCATGTCAGAATGCTCATCAAGTACACTAATGATTTGGTCACTCCATTTGGGGTCATCACTCTACTATTAATAGTGGGAGAGAAGCCAAAGGATATCACAATGGAGTCTAAATTTGTGGTGGTTCAAACTCATTCAACCTATAATGCCATCCTGAGTTGACCCACCCTCAGTCAACTTCAAATAGTAATCTCCACTTTCAATTGATAATGAGGTTTTTGACAAAAAATGGCACAAGTGAAGCATGGGGGAACCAAAGCTTAGCTGGGAGATGCAAGCTGACATATTGGGAGGAAAATCCAAGCCGAAAAAGGAAGACCCCCATTGTTGACGAGTTGTGTGACCAACCATCAAGCTAAAGCAAGCTCATGGAGCCTATGGAGTAGATGGAAGATTGGGAAAAATGCTGAGGCTTGGTGCGGGTCTCTTCGAATCTCTAAAGATTGAACATGGAGAATTCCTAAAGAGAAGCCAAGGTGTCTTTGTTTGGGCCTCAAAAGACCTACTCAACATAGATCCCTTGGTACCACAACATGAGTTGGTGGTAGCTGAGTGATAACTTGATCAAAAAAACTGGTGTCCTCCTTGGAGAAGAATGCCCCTTATATAATAAATACAAGTTGAAGAAAATAAGGCATATCCTAAACAAGGAAAATATAGAGAATTTACAATTATTACAGGTATAAAATCAGCCATAGAATCTGCTAACTTTGGTATAAAATCCATAGAATCTGCTAACTTTGGTATAAAATCAGCCATAGAATCTGCTAATTTTGGTATAAAATCAGCCATAAAATCTGCTATCTTTGAATGACTAGCTAATTCCTTTGACATCCCCCCTCAAATTGATGCTGGTAAGTCAACAAGCATCAATTTGCTAACAAGAAAGTTATGTCGCTGTCGTGTCATTGGTTTGGTGAAAATATCCGCAATCTGTAGAGTAGTGGAGATATGTGGGAGAGTGATAACTTGGTGATCATAGGCCTCCCGGATAGAGTGACAGTCAACCTCTATGTGCTTTGTGCGTTCATGGTAGACAGGATTGGCTGCAATTTGGATGGCACTAGTGTTGTCAGCATGTAAGGGAGTAGGTTGATCTTGGGTGAAACCAAACTCTGTTAAAAGATCACGTAACCAAATGATTTTCGAGCATGCAGTAGACATGGCACGGTACTCCGCCTCAGTGGATGATTTGGAGACCGAGTCTTGCTTCTTACATTTCCAAGAGATAAGAGCATCACCAAGAAACATACACCATCCGGTAGTTGATTTTCTTGTGTCCGGACAACCAGCCCAATCTGCATCACTATAGGCCTGTAGTTTGAGGGAAGAACCAGTAGGGAAGAATAAGCCATGACTTTGTGTGCCCAGGATATATCTGATGATGCGGTGGACTGCAGATAGGTGGAGATGCCGAGGGGCTTGCATGAACTTGCTGACAATATGGACAGCATAAGAGATGTCCGGGCGGGTGATAGTTAGATAGATAAGACTTCCAACCAGCTTGCGATATAAAGTGGGATCCTCAAGAAGTTCCCCTTCACCCCGTCGATATTTTACATTAATTTCCATTGGGGTGTCAACAGAATTAGTGTTTGTGAGTCCTGCTAGCTGAACCAAATCCATAATATACTTGTGTTGATTCAAGAAGATACCTTGAGGCTGATGATGCACCTCTAACCCCAAAAAAAAGGTGAGTGGGCCGAGATCTTTCATGTGAAAAGTAGAGTGCAACAAATTCTGAAGTTTAGATATAACCTCCATATCAGAACCGGTGATGACAATGTCATCCACATAAACAAGAAGAACAACTATGCCCTTGGATGTCCGTTGGAGAAAAAGTGAGGAGTCATACTGGCTTTGTGTAAATGAAAAACTAAGGAGGGTCGATCGAAACTTTTCAAACCATACTCGTGGTGCCTGCTTCAATCCATACAAAGAGCGTTTTAGTTTGCAAACTTCATTAGGGGAAGAAGTGGGCATACCGTAGGGAAGTTTCATGTAAACTTCCTCCTTGAGATCACCATGCAAGAAAGCATTCTTTACATCCATTTGATGTAAAGACCATGATTGTGATGCTGCTAGGGCGAGAATTGTTCATACAGTGGTCATTTTGACTACTGGTGCGAAGGTCTCTTCATAATTTAGGCCATACTCTTGCTTGTTGCCAAGAACCACCAATCTAGCCTTGTAACGTTCTATGGATCCATCAGAACGGAGCTTGATAGAAAACACTAACTTACTACCAAGAGGTTTCACAGATGGTGGACACGGTACAATATCCCATGTTTGGTTTTCTTCAAGTGCAAGAAGTTCTGTTTCAATAGCTCTCCGCCAACATTCATGCTCCATAGCCTGCTTATAGGATGATGGAATAGGAATAGAGGACAAGGTGGCTGTCAAAGATAAAGGAGAGGTGAAACCATACCTATCAGGTGGTCTACGAACTCGAGTACTTTGTCTGAGAGGTGCTGGTGCAGTTGTTGAAACAGGATCAGCATTAAGGGAATGAGCTGGAGGGGGCCCGAGAGGTGCTGGAATCTTGCGTCGTTGGCAGACTATGAGAGGCTTTGAAGGCATGGAATCTTCAGAATAATTAGTAAACATTGGCAAAACAGAGAATGAAGGAGAAAGGTCATCCTTGTGTGTGGAAAAAAAAACTGATTTTCAAAAAAAATCACATTTCGAGAAACCTGAATACGTCGTAGGTTGGGATCATAACAAAGAAAACCTTTTTGGTGCACCGAATAGCCTAGAAAAGCACATTGAACAGCTTGAGCTGTTAGTTTTGTCCGTTCGTGTGTAGGAAGATGAACATAACACACACAACCAAAAGTACGAAGATTAGAGTAATTTGGGGTATGACCAAATAACCGAAAGAAAGGGGAAACATGATTCAAGGAAGGAGAAGGTAACCTATTGATGAGATAGACAGCAGTTGAGAGAGCTTCACACCAAAAACGAGAGGGTACAAATGACTCTAATAGGAGGGTGCGAACAACATCTAGAAGGTGTCGGTTCTTTCTTTCAGCCACCCCATTCTGTTGAGGGGTTGAAGGACAAGACCTTTGAGAAATTATACCATTGGTTTGTAAAAATTCTTGAAATAAATGAGACATGTATTCTCCCCCATTATCAGAACGAAGAATTTTGATACTAGCAGAAAATTGGGTCTGAATATGTGCATGAAAAAGCTTAAAGACAGAAAACAATTCATCTTTAGAATGCAGAAAATAAATCCATGTGAAGCGACTATAGTCATCAATAAAAGTGACAAAATACTTGTAATTAGCATGGGAAGTAACTGGCGCCATTCCCCACACATCACTATGTATCAAATCAAAAGGCTGGACTACTTTAGGTATGTGAGTGGGAAATGGCAGAACTTTACTTTTTCCAAGCCTACAAGAATTGTAATCAAATTGAACAGTACTAAGAGATGGTGACCCTTTATTGCCAAGTAAACCAGAATTTAGCAAAGTATAAAGCACATTAGAGTTTGGATGTCCAAGGCGTTTATGCCATGCTTGGTAATCAACATAAGCAGAATTGCAAGTGATAACAGATGAAGAGGAACATGAAGACATAGGAAACTGAAGAGGAAAAAGACGTCCAATTTTAGGCCCCCTTGCGATCATCTTCCCCGATTGCTGATCCTGCACCACACAACCAGATTTAGAAAATTTCACTTTACAATCATTTTCAACTAATTGTCCAACAGAAACAAGATTAGTGGTAAGGTTAGGAGAGACAAAGACATTGGTTATGGATGAAGAAACATCACCAGTGGCAGTGATAGGTAAGGAATTTCCATCAGCTGTATAAATCTTGAGATTTCCAGGATATTTATTTACATTGGTGAGGAATTTAACATTGTTTGTCATGTGATGGGAAGCTCCAGAATCAAAGTACCACGGTGAAGGTTTAGAGAAAGGTTTACCTGAGAGTCCTAATGCGGAAAATGTAGAAATGATCATTTGCTGAATCATTTCAGGTGTCACAGATTGAATAGGAGCAGGAGCACTTTGTGTCAGATGAGCTTTATCCTCAGAACTACCAGCATTAGAAGAACCAACTGAGACAGTGTATGCCATTCCAGATCTCTTAGGAGGTCGAATAGGACATTCCTTGATAATATGTCCATCCTTTTTGCAATAATTGCAGAATTTTTTTGAACAACTTGAAGCATAATGGCCAAATTCTTTGCAGCAATAACACTGAATAGTACTAATGTAGGACACTCAAAGGAAGTTCAGGAATATCAAAAGAAGCTAATTCAGAAGTCAAGGGGCCATGACAAATGATTTGATTCACTCTTCTATTTAAACTTAGGATTTACCTTACTTAGTACCTTTCTATATTTAAAATTCTCTTTATTATGATGTCTTAGGTCTTATTCTCGGATTCCACCAACCCAAGACCAATTTTGGACTGAATCCTATTCAGTTTAGGACTTGGGAAGGATGAATCTTTATTTAGGATTTTATTTTCGTAGGTTAACTTATTTAGAACTTCTACCAACCCAATTAATGGGTTTAAACTGAGTTATATTCAGTTTAGGACTTGGGAAGCCAGAAACTTACTCAAATTGGATTTTTGGTATTTGTATAAATAGGCCTTCAGTCCTATGGACGGGGACAACTTTTATTCTCAATAAAGTTCTACTTTAGTGAATTTTCTCTCTTCCTTGTGGATTCAAGGAGTTCTTAACAGAGGCAACGGTATTTTCCTCGTCTACCACGCTTGTTGCTACGTCAAGTGGTATCAGAGCGAGGCTCTCCTTGCTTAATGTCTAACGACGACGCAACCAGCAGCAACCCTAGGGACGGTGCTCCTGTGGGTAATCACATCAGCCGTGAGTATTTTGATTCGACCATGGAGACAATCCAAAATTCACTTGCAAGATTGATACTAAGGATGGATCAACTTGAAGGCCTGAATCAACCACGTTGACGGATCGATGAAGTGACTCGCGATCCAATTGGTCGAGGAAAGGCTCCGCAAGTGAATCTAAAGGGTTTACAAATCCTTGAAAATTCCAGAGACGAAGAAGTCGAAGACATCATTCATCGACCAGTTTCTGAACATGATAGACGTCATGATTTTCGCTTAAAGATTGATCTCCCATCTTTCAATGGCCAACTTCAGATCGAAGATTTTCTCGATTGGCTTGCTGAAATAGAACGGTTCTTCGACTACATGGAGATTCCAGATTCGACGAAAGTGAAGCTTGTTGCTTACCAACTCAAGGGGGGTGCATCAGCATGGTGGGAACGCATCCAATTGGAAAGGACTCGCCAAAATAAAGCTCCAATTCGAGCATGGCCACGGATGAAGGCTCTTCTCGAAAAGCAATTCCTTCCCATAGATTATGACCAGGTACTCTTTCAGCAATATCAAAATTATTGACAGGGTAATCACAGTGTGAAGGCATATGCTGAGGAGTTCTATCGCCTATCAGCACGTAATAATCTAATAGAGACTTAATCTCATCAAGTGGCAAGATTCATCGGTGGGCTACGCACAACCATCCAAGATAGGATTTCTTTACAACCTATTTGGACGGTTAATGAGGCTGTGAGGAGTGCAACTCATGTGGAGTTCCAATTAGAGCGACCTGTCATCAGAAATCAGGTGGGGAGAACCATTGGTGAGAATTCAAAAGGAGCACAATCTATTCCTAGTAGAGGTGCAGCTACACAACCTTCTCGACCTCCCACACAAGTGAGTCTTGAAGCTAGACCTACAAGGCCATCAGGAAATGCCACATCAGCAAAGAACCCCAAGTTCAAATCCTAATCTAAAGTGCTATCATTGTGGAAAATTTGGACATCGTTCTAATGTTTGTCCAGCACGACAACCTGTGAACTTGGCTATTGAAGATAATTTTGTTGCAGACAATTTACATGACTCAAAAGATCATGACCTAGCTTGTGATCAAGAAAACTATGAAGATGGAATATTCGAGGAGCCTGATGGTGAAAGGTCATCTTTAGTAGTTCGCAATCTGATGTACATCCCAAAGCAAGAGGAAACCTACAACGTCACAATATCTTTCGCACTCGATGCACAGTAAATGGCAAGATCTGTGACATGATTATTGATGGGGGAAGCAGTGAAAACATCATCTCCAATACTATGGTTGACAAGCTTCAATTGAAGATGGAATCACATCCTTCTCCCTACAAGATCGGCTGGATTAAAAAGGTTGGTGAAACCAAGGTAACTGAAAGGTGTCAAATTTATTTTTCCATTGGAAATTTCTACAAGGATGAGGTAACCTGCGATGTTGTGGAGATGAATGCATGCCATATTCTTCTTGGTAGACCTTGGCAATTTGATAGAGATTCTACACATCGTGGGCTAGACAATCGCTACATCTTCTTCAAAGATGGAAAGAAAATTATCCTTACCCCCATTGGCGAAGAGCATCGATCCAAAAGTTTACAAGAGGAGGGTCACTCCTTCCTGATTGTGCAAAATTTTATAAACGAGGCTAAAGAGATATCTCAAATATTTGTTGTGATTGAGAAAGGAATGGAGACAATACCCACTGAAGCTCCAAAAGGCTTGCAACTCTTCCTAGATGAATTCAAGGAAATCATGCCGGATGATCTTCCTGATGAACTACCCCCAATGAGAGATATTCAGCACCACATTGACCTTGTTTCTGGAGCGACTTTACCAAATCTACCCCACTACAGAATGAGTCCAAAAAAGTCACAAAATTTACAAGACAAGGTTGAAGAGTTGATCAGAAAAGGAATGGTCAGAGTCAGCATGAGCCCATGTGCAGTTCTAGCATTATTGACACCTAAGAAAGATGGAAGTTGGTGGATGTGTGTAGATAGTCGAGCTATCAACCGAACACGGTAAAGTATAGATTTCCAATTTCTCGCTTAGAGGACATGTTGGACATATTGGAAGGGTCAAAGGTATTCTCCAAGATAGATTTGAGGAGTGGATACCATCAAATCAGAATTAGACCCGGTGATGAATGGAAAACTGCTTTCAAAATAAAAGAAGGACTTTATGAGTGGCTTGTTATGCATTTTGGACTCTCAAATGCACCAAGTACCTTCATGCGATTGATGAATCAGGTACTCAAACCTTTCATTTGTCATTTTGTTGTTGTTTACTTTGATGATATCCTGGTGTACAGTCATAATGAAGAAGAACATAAAAGGCATCTAACAGAAGTACTTACTGTGCTGAAGAAGGAGAAGTTGTACATCAACTCAAAGAAATGCCATTTGATGACTGACCACTTGGTGTTCTTGGGTTTCGTTGTAAGTGCTGAAGGCATTCATGTTGATGAAGAAAAGGTAAAAGCTATTAAGGAATGGCCTATACCCAGAAGTGTATCAGAAGTTAGAAGCTTCCATGGTCTGGCGACATTCTATCGGAGGTTTGTCAAAAACTTTAGTTCCATTATGGCACCAATAACTGAATGTTTGAAGCAATGCAAGTGCTCCTGGACTCAAGAAGCGAATATGCTTCGAGTTTGATTAAGGAGAAGTTATCTACGGCCCTATTGTTGGGGCTTGCCTAGCGTTGAGAATTTTTTGAGGTAGATTGTGAATGCTGTCTTACAAGGCATTGGGAGCCGTTCTAATCCCAGGAAAGGAAGGCCAGTAGCTTTCTATAGTGAAAAGTTGAGTGAAGCTCGAAAGAAGTGGTCAACATATGAGCTGAAATTTTATATTGTTGTACAAGCAGTTCGTCATTGGAAGCACTATCTAATTCAACGAGAGTTCATTCTATATACTGACCACCAAGCTTTGAAATTCATTGATAGCCAGAAGGACTTGAATCGCATGCATGGTCGATGGTCGTCATTCTTACAGCAATACACCTATGTTTTGAAACACAAATCTAGACAAAAAAATAAGGTGGCAGATGCTTTGAGCCGTAGGGCAGCCTTGATGGTAAATATAAGCAACGAAGTTGAAGGGTTTGATTATTTGAAGGAATTGTTTGCTGAGGATGAAGATTTTAAGAGGGGTATAGAAAGTGCCAAGTAGGACAAAGAAGTGATTTATATCTCCATGAAGGCTTTCTCTTTAAGGGTTCTCCTCTTTGCATTCCAAGGTGCTCCTTGAGAGAAAAGGTGGTGAAAGAGTTGCATAGCAGTGGCTTAGCAGGACATCTTGGGCGTGACAAGAGCATTGCACTAGTTGAAGAGCGCTACTACTGGCCACAACTTAAAAGGGATGTTGGTCGCTTTGTACAAAGATGCTATGTATGCCAAACAGCCAAAGGAAGCTCTCAAAACCTGGCCTTTATACCCCATTGCTGTGTCAAATGCCCCATGGGAGGATCTATCGATGGATTTTGTTTTGGGCCTCCCCAGGACTCAACGAGGCTTAGATTCAGTATTTGTTGTTGTCGACAGATTTTCCAAGATGGCACACTTCATTCCATGTAAGAAAACAGCAGATGCAACAAGGGTGGCTAATCTATTCTTTCAAGAGATTGTAAGGCTACATGGAGTGCCAAAGACTATCACTTCTGATCGGGACACAAAATTTCTAAGTCACTTTTGGAAGACATTGTGGAAGCGATTTGATACGTCTCTACAATTTAGTAGTGCTTATCATCCACAAACAGATGGACAAACTGAAGTGGTGAATCGAACACTTGTAAACATCATTCGGTGTCTTGCAAGAGACAAACCAAAGCAGTGGGATTATGCCCTCGCACAAGCTGAATTTGCTTTCAATAACATGAAGAACAGGTCCACGGGAAAATCGTCATTTGAAATTGTCAATGGAAGAACACCAAAACACCCGCTGGATTTGGTGGTGTTGCCCAAATTACCAGGAACAAGCATAGCTGCAGACAATATGACGGAGAGAATTATTGAAGTGCATACTGAGGTAAAGAAGAAATTAGAAGAATCCAATGCCAAATACAAAATTAAAGCGGACATTCATAAGCATTCAAAAGAGTTTCAAGAAGGAGATCTGGTGATGGTGCACTTGAGGAAGGAACGATTTCCAGCTGGAACTTTCAACAAACTAAAACAGAAGAAAATTGGGCCACTGAAGATCAGAAAGATAAACAACAATGCCTATGTCGTCGACCTCCCGAAGGATTTGGGGATCTCAAACACTTTTAATATTCAAGATTTATTTGACTACTATGCACCTGAGGACTGCACATTACGACAAAGTAACTCGAGGACGAGTTCTTTACAAGAAGGGGACACTGATGTAGGACACTCAAAGGAAGTTCAAGAATATCAAAAGAAGCTAATTCAGAAGTCAAGGGGCCATGACAAATGATTTGATTCACTCTTCTATTTAAACTTAGGATTTACCTTACTTAGTACCTTTCTATGTTTAAAATTCTCTTCATTATGATGTCTTAGGTCTTATTCTCGGATTCCACCAACCCAAGACCAATTTTGGACTGAATCCTATTCAGTTTAGGACTTGGGAAGGATGAATCTTTATTTAGGATTTTATTTTCGTAGGTTAACTTATTTAGAACTTCTACCAACCCAATTAATGGGTTTAAACTGAGTTATATTCAGTTTAGGACTTGGGAAGCCAGAAACTTACTCAAATTGGATTTTTGGTATTTGTATAAATAGGCCTTCAATCCTATGGACGGGGGACAACTTTTATTCTCAATAAAGTTCTACTTTAGTGAATTTTGTCTCTTCCTTGTGGATTCAAGGAGTTTTTAATAGAGGCAACGGTATTTTCCTCGTCTACCACGCTTGTTGCTACGTCAAGTACTCATGTCCTTACCTTTTGACTTGCCTTGGGCTACATAAGCCATAGGAATAGGAATGGATTTACTTTGTTCCATGGTGGCTTGAGTGAGAAGCCGTTGTTCCTCACGAAATAAATCATTGAGACATGCATCCAAGGATGGAACAGTTTCTCGATTCATAAGATTAGATCTGGTGCTTTCAAATTCAAATCTCAACTTCATAAGAAATTGATCCCTCTTAGTAGTTTCATGTACAGATTGAACAGAAATAAGACCTTCGGGAGGTAAGGTAGCATAGAAAATATCAGTATATTCAGCCCAAAGATTCATGAAAATAGAATAAAAATCTGAGATTAAGAGACTGCCCTGTTGAAGACTTGCTAGCTCGTATTCAAGTTGAAACCGACGAGCAGTGTTGTGTTGACTATAGAGTTTTTTCAGATAATTCCACATTTCAGCTGCAGTTTTGAAGGGTCGAAGATTCAAGATGATGTTGGATTCTACAGATCCTAGAATCCATGTCATGATTTGAGCATCCTTGACTTCCCACTTGGAGTGCTCATCCTTGTCTTTGTCAGTGCAGGTTTGCTGCCATCAATATGACCCCATAGATCTTTGCCTTTGACAAATATCTTGAAGTGAAATGCCCAGGCTGAGTAGTTTTTGCCATTGAAACAAATCAAGAATTCATGCTTGTCTGAAGACATGAGGCTGAGATAACTTGATCAAAATAACTAAGAATAATGAACTGAACTAGGACTGAGAGAAAGAGACACAGGAGAATTCAGAACTCAAGCTCTGATACCATGATAACTTGATCAAAAAAACTGGTGTCCTCCTTGGAGAAGAATGCCCCTTATATAATGAATACAAGTTGAAGAAAATAAGGCATATCCTAAACAAGGAAAATATAGAGAATTTACAATTATTACAGGTATAAAATCAGCCATAGAATCTGCTAACTTTGGTATAAAATCAGCCATAGAATCTGCTAACTTTGGTATAAAATCAGCCATAGAATCTGCTAATTTTGGTATAAAATCAGCCATAAAATCTGCTATCTTTGAATGACTAGCTAATTCCTTTGACACTGAGGACCACAAACTAGTCAAGTAGAAGAAGTGGCAATTTGCCCCAAAGTGACAAAATCCATAGTTCAAGAGGTAAGGAAAATCTTTGGTGTAGGTTTCATTGGAGAGTTCAATTCCCAGCTAAGGGAAGGTGAAGAACGTGTGTGGCTTCAATGGCCCTAACAAGGATGGCCCAAAGGACAATTCCTTTGAAGATAGACTAATTGATGGACTTTATTTTGTATTATCGACTGCTCAGTTTCTTAGATACATTCTTATGTACCATTAGATCAAGATACACCCCAAATATGAAGAAAAGACATTTATTATCGACTAAGGTACATTTTGCTAAGTTGCAATACCCTTCGGACCAAAAAATGCAGAGGTAACGTACTAGAGAATGGTTAATTGGATTTTTTGAGTCTTAGTTTGATAGAAACATAGAGATATATATTGATGATATGCTGGTGAAGAGTTGCCAAGCTAAATAATACTTCACCGACCTTGAGGAGACATTTGAAATACTATAGTTTAGAATGAAGCAGAATGCAAAGAAATGTACTTTTGAAGTTGGTTCTGGCAAGTTCTTCACTATCTTTTCTCGGAATGGGGAATTGAAGCAAACCTGTATAAAATTAGAGCAGTCATGTAGTTGAGCAATCTGAGCTTGACCAAGGAGATGCAAGACTCATAGGTCACCTCTCAGCATTGAACACATTTCCTATCCATTTCAGGTGAAAAGTGTCTATCCTTTTTTCAAGGGGCTAAAGCAAAAGTTCAAATTTCAGGTGAATGAAGGGGTGCCACTTGGTATTTGAAGTACTAGAATAATTTCTTTTGGAACCCTCTCTACTAGTTAGACTTGAACCAGGTGAAATGCTTTATCTTTATGTAACAGCTTTAGAACAAGCTGTTGGTTTGGTGTTGGTAACTAACCGAGGTGTGAAGCAACACCTAATATTACATAAGCCATGTGCTTATCCCAATGAAAGTTTGATATTCACTTCCTAGAGAACGTAGCCTATGCAATTATCCTGGCAATGTGGAAGCTTTTGCCATATTTCCAAGCACACACCATTGCTGTCTTGACTAACCTCCCACTTCAATAAACATTGCAGAAGCTAGAAACTCCAAGGAGGCTGCTCAAATGGCTAGTCAAGTTAAGCTAGTCAAAGTCATATTTGAAGCTCAAAAGGCAATCAAGGCCCTATGGAACTGTGACTAACAACCCGAGATAGCTAAAGGCCTTAGAAAGCAATTTCAAAAGAACAAAATTTAGTTGGGTTTGAGTGCATAATTAGAAATTATGGAAATATGATTTTCAACAATCACAAGACCCTATTATTAATTACTTTGACAATTGTCAGGAACCTCTTAAAGTGAAACCTAGCTAATAGAATAGAGACACAAAGAAAAGAAGACATAATTTGATTAATTTAAGAAAGGAGCATATGGCTTAAGTAAGGGCATACCCTCATTTTATAAAGAATTTGTATTCATAATATAAATAACATGATATGAGGAAGGGATTAGAAAAGGTTTGATGTTCGCCACTGCCTTGCTCTCATATACTTGATTGAGTGGAATTTGACTCAAATAGGTGCTTGGTTTAATCCTTAATGGATGCTGATAGCTTGCTTAACTTCAAGATGTGGTTGATTGCCTTGGTTTGCATCAGTTTGGAGTATCATTGATGACTTTTTTCTTGTTGTCGTTTGACTTCTGTTGATCTTGAAACAATTTGATGTTCAGAATTTAATTTTGATAGAGTCTCATTTTGATTCAATTCAATGTTTAGAACTTGATTTCGATCAAGTTTGATTTGATTCAGTTTGATGTTTAGAACTTAATTTTGATCAATTTTGATTTGATTCAATTCAAGCCGAGTTTGACGTTAACTCTTATTGGATTCTTGATGTATCATTAATGGATCTTAGATCCAACCCTGATTAGGTTCTTATTGGGCCCTTAAGGGATCTTGGATTAAATCTTGATTGAGTTCATATTGGATCCTTAATGAATCTTAGATCCAAACCTGATTGGGTTCTTGTTAGATCCTTATTAGATCTTGGATCCAACCCTTATTTGATTCTTATTGGATCCTTAATGGATCTTGCATCCAACCCTTGTTGGGTTTTTATTGGATCCTTAATGGATCTTGGATCCAAACCTCATTAGGTTCTTATTGAACCCTTAATGGATCTTGGTTTGACCCTTATTGGGTTCTTATTGGATCCTTATTGGATCTTAGATCCAATTCTTGTTTGGTTCTTGGTGGCTCCTTGATGGATCTTAATTCAACCCTTATTAAGTTCTTATTGGATCTTTTTTAGACCTTGGATTCAACCCTTAATAGATTCTTATTGGATCTTTAATGGGGTTCTGGTTTGATTTCTTATTGGGTTCAAATTCGATCCCTTAATAAATTTGGGTTCCACCTATGTTGGACCCTTAATGGATTCAAGTTCAAATCATGTTGGATCCTTACTAGGTTTGGGTTCAAGTTTAAGTTGGTTTTAGTTTAGGTTCAACCTGGTTTGGGTTCTACTTTGAACTAGTTCTGGTTCAAGTTGGACTTAGCTTTTTAGTTCAGGTTTGACCTGATTTTAGCTCAGGTTGAACCTAGTTTGGTTTAAGTTCAACCTAATTCAGATTCAAGTTTAACTTGGTTTTGGATTCAAATTTGACCTGGTTCTAGTTTAGGTTTGACCTAGTTTTGGTTTAGGTTTGACTTGCTTCTGATTTAGATTTGACCTAGTTCTGGTCTATGTTTGACCTGATTCTGGTTAAGATCAAGGCTCGGGCCTAATTTGGGTTTGAGTTTGAGTTTGGTCTGAGTTGATTAGGGTTCAATTCAAACTTTGTTTAACTCATTTAGAATTAGTTCATAATTGTTTGACCCAATTACGATTTAATTCAAACTTAATTTAAACTAACTAGGGTTTGTTTGGACCTGATTGAATCCAATTAGGGTTTAATTCGAACTTGATTTAAGCCAATTAGGTTCAAATTTGGATTGACTCAATTTGAACCCAATTAAGGTAGGGTCTAAATCAATTTGATTTAATCAAGACCAAATTAGGCTTGGTTATGATCCAATTTGACTCAAGTTCACCCGATTTCAACCCTATTAGGGTTTGGGTCAAATCCAAGTTGACTAAGGTTAACCCAATTTGAACCCAATTGGGGCTTGAGTCTAAATTGATTTGATTTGGTTTAACAAAATTTAGAATTGGTTCCATTTTAGTTTTGAGTTTTAATATATTTGTTTGATCAATTAGGTCCATTTGGTTGTCCGTTCAAGTCAAATTGGCTTAGCTTAATCAGTTTATTTAATTTGGCCGAATCGGCTTGTTTTTAATTTGATTAAGTGAATTATTTTAATTGATTGAATTGAATAGAGAAATCTCAGGCTGTCCATTGATGAGAATGACTTTGGGTGAGCTAATGGACAAACCCTGAGTTGATTTGATTTTCAAGTGAGCCCATAAGTTGACCATGAGTCAATTTGATTCTCAGATGAGTCTGCAAGTTGGCCTTGAGCTTATTTGACTTTTAGACGAGCTTACAGGCTAGGCTTTAGTCGATTTGACTTTCAAGCAAGCTCGCTAACTGCCTTGTACTGGATTTTACTCTCTTGCGAGCCTACAGATTAAACTTTAGTTGATTTGACTTTTGGATGAGCCCACAAACTGGTCCTAAGTCTAAATTGACTTTTAGGTGAGTTTTTCGATTGGTCCTAAGCTGAAATAACTTTTAGATGAGACTGCGAGCTTGCCTTATGTCTAAATTGACTTTTGGACGAGCCCATAGGCTAGACCTAGGTTGCTAAAGTTGAATGCATTTGAATCAAGGTGGAGAAATTTTTTTGAGCAATTTTCCTTTTTTTTAAGCTTTAACAACTTTCTCTCCTTTTTATTGTTTTTTCATTTCAATTTTTATTTCTTCTTCCCTGAACTGGTCCCTTCATCCTCATCCTTCTCGAGTTGAGCTCCATCACTGCATCCATCACTGACCGAGGGTACTCTGCACCTTCTTCCTTTGATTCGAGGCTAGATCCAATTGGAACTAGCCAAATTCGGCCTTCTCTAGTGGCAGGCAATAGCAGTGGCCGCTGCGGCGAACTGCCTTGTACTGGATTTTACTTTCTTGCGAGCCTACAGATTAAACTTTAGTTGATTTGACTTTTGGATGAGCCCACAAACTGGTCCTAAGTCTAAATTAACTTTTAGGTGAGTTTTTCGATTGGTCCTAAGCTGAAATAACTTTTAGATGAGACTGCGGGCTTGCCTTATGTCTAAATTGACTTTTGGACGAGCCCATAGGCTAGACCTAGGTTGCTAAAGTTGAATGCATTTGAATCAAGGTGGAGAAATTTTTTTGAGCAATTTTCCTTTTTTTTAAGCTTTAACAACTTTCTCTCCTTTTTATTGTTTTTTCATTTCAATTTTTATTTCTTCTTCCCTGAACTGGTCCCTTCATCCTCATCTTTCTCGAGTTGAGCTCCATCACTGCATCCATCACTGACCGAGGGTACTCTGCACCTTCTTCCTTTGATTCGAGGCTAGATCCAATTGGAACTAGCCAAATTCGGCCTTCTCTAGTGGCAGGCAATAGCAGTGGCCGCTGCGGCGAACTGCCTTGTACTGGATTTTACTTTCTTGCGAGCCTACAGATTAAACTTTAGTTGATTTGACTTTTGGATGAGCCCACAAACTGGTCCTAAGTCTAAATTAACTTTTAGGTGAGTTTTTCGATTGGTCCTAAGCTGAAATAACTTTTAGATGAGACTGCGGGCTTGCCTTATGTCTAAATTGACTTTTGGACGAGCCCATAGGCTAGACCTAGGTTGCTAAAGTTGAATGCATTTGAATCAAGGTGGAGAAATTTTTTTGAGCAATTTTCCTTTTTTTTAAGCTTTAACAACTTTCTCTCCTTTTTATTGTTTTTTCATTTCAATTTTTATTTCTTCTTCCCTGAACTGGTCCCTTCATCCTCATCCTTCTCGAGTTGAGCTCCATCACTGCATCCATCACTGACCGAGGGTACTCTGCACCTTCTTCCTTTGATTCGAGGCTAGATCCAATTGGAACTAGCCAAATTCGGCCTTCTCTAGTGGCAGGCAATAGCAGTGGCCGCTGCGGCGAACTGCCTTGTACTGGATTTTACTTTCTTGCGAGCCTACAGATTAAACTTTAGTTGATTTGACTTTTGGATGAGCCCACAAACTGGTCCTAAGTCTAAATTAACTTTTAGGTGAGTTTTTCGATTGGTCCTAAGCTGAAATAACTTTTAGATGAGACTGCGGGCTTGCCTTATGTCTAAATTGACTTTTGGACGAGCCCATAGGCTAGACCTAGGTTGCTAAAGTTGAATGCATTTGAATCAAGGTGGAGAAATTTTTTTGAGCAATTTTCCTTTTTTTTAAGCTTTAACAACTTTCTCTCCTTTTTATTGTTTTTTCATTTCAATTTTTATTTCTTCTTCCCTGAACTGGTCCCTTCATCCTCATCCTTCTCGAGTTGAGCTCCATCACTGCATCCATCACTGACCGAGGGTACTCTGCACCTTCTTCCTTTGATTCGAGGCTAGATCCAATTGGAACTAGCCAAATTTGGCCTTCCCTAGTGGCAGGCAATAGCAGTGGCCGCTGCGGCGAGATGGGGCTAGAGCAATTGGGCATGGTGCAAGCTAGCTAGGTAGAGAGGTGACGAGGTTGGCATGGTTGTTTCCCCTATGAGCAACCTTCAACGAGGTGTCCAGGGCATTTAGGGCACCAGAGAAGTCAATGGCGAGTGGCTCGATGTAGCGCAACCACGAGGTAGGTAGCAATGTGAACCAGTGTAGGTTGGGGCAAGGGCTACTCTTGTAGGTGACTGACAATGATGAGGCCACCCCTTTCAAGATGGGTATAGGCAGTTAGGCCAAGCTGCTGATGGAGGTCGGCTCTAGTGGGGTTGGTCTTGGCCATGGGTGAAGATAGGCAAAGATGGATAATGGGATTAGACAGAACCGCAGGTGAGGTCACCAGAGCTCTGCCCATCTACTTTGGGGATGTTGACATGGGTACCAGTTGGTGCAATCAGAACACACGGTGTAGATGTGAGGTTTAGACCATCAAAGTTCTATCCTAGGGGATGGACGTTAGTTGATGATGCTTCAACAACTGCATATGCTTTGACAACTGCATTGAGGTCATCAAAATTTGGGTCTGAGGTTTGGGCAACATTGGTGCAATGATAGAGGCCACTGGAGCTAAGCCTTTGCACTTGGAAGCAAGCACACACACCCATGATTGGGATGAGCAAGGTAGCGATAGATGCGAAGGAGCACCTCGCAGGAAAACAGGCTAGAGAAGAAGGACAAAGTTAGAAAAAAAATAAGGTGAGGAAATACCTTTCTATTTTTCCCCTTTGTTAGTTCTTTCAGTCCTGATCATCTTCTAATCTTTTGCTGCCTTCCTCTCTCCCTTCATTTTGTAGTAGTCTAAGTTTTTTTAATAAGCATCAAAGAGATTGAGCAAGTTGATCTTGGTCAATTTGTTTTGAATTGTGGTTGAAATATTTAAATTTTGAATGTGGATATAATTAGGATTATGTTTGGATCAAGATAATATTTATTATGAATAAAATTGTACCCATTCACAATATCAACTTTATGAGGTTATGTAAATTTTTTCTGAAAATATAGGTCAACTTGTAATTCTATAAATTTCAAGAGCATTTTTTTAAAAAACCTAATTATAAAACTTTCAATATACTTTTCGTAAGATTTTATTTACAAAATAATGAAATTTGGAGTTATTTGTAAATAAATATCTTTGAGGGGCTTATTTTTGAAAAGTAGAAATTTCAAGGATTTATTTGTGAATATAAAATTTTTGAGAGATTTATTTGCATTCCCTAGATTTTATAAAAATCAAATTGTAATTATTAATCTTTGAAGGGTTTATTTACAAACTATAGATCTTACAGAGATTAATTTATTATTTCAAGAATTTTATGATTTTTTTTGGACATCAGCCAAAACTTCTAGTTCTTCTAATCCCTCATTTACATTCTCGACCTCCTCATCTCCCTCACCAAGCTCAACATTAGCTACAATAGTATCTCCATCCTCTTGCAGCCCTTCAGCTACCTTACCAAGCTTTGGAAGTTAAACTTTGGAGGGCAACCCGCTTGTGTGCCCATCGTTGGATGTCATGGTCAAGGGGCTTGACACCATTCAAGACTACATGAGTGCCAGAATGGAAAAGTTCTTCAAGTCTAGTGGCAAAATAGTGATAAGGTTGTGGCTGGGGAAGTTGGTGAAGTGTGCCACAGTTGACAACCAGATGATGTAGGGGGACCTAGCATGTCGTGAAACTTCAACGGTAGGATTCCTACTATAGCCAACATTGCAATCCCATTAAGCTTGTGCTGGAATTGCATCTTGACTTTGCTGGCCTTGAATAGCTGTGTTTGGGCTACTATCGGGTTGAACAACAAATGTCTTTGGTGACATCCTAAAACACAACAAATTTTGTCATAGTAAGCACACATCTCTCAATAATTTAAGTAACAATCATATAGATTCCACCTGCACTCATGTCTCATCTCGAAGAACTTGAACCTCAGGTTCTGAAAATCACTAAATTTGTCACACCCCGAACTGATATGTAACGGATGCCATATACCTGCCTATACCACAGATATATAAGGCAAACCTAAACAAGTATAAAGTTATTTCATTTATAATCACATGCTTCTAATAAGATTTACAACTTACGAGGAAGTTTCTATACAAGTATAAAACCCATTCTCCAAAGATGCTATATATATATATACTCTAATAGTTATTTTTGAGTCAAATTTATAATATTTGGACATAATAAGTACCCTCAAAACCTGGAGTTCGGGATTGCATCCCAGCCAAAATACATAAATAATACATCATGACATTCTACATAGGTACATCAGATTTTAATCTTGGGAAAAGAGTTTAAGGTAATTTAGCAATGCGTCACACAGCCTGATATTCAATTTTGAGTTATAGTTTGCATGGCTTGAAAACACGAAAATCATGCATCTGAATTTACAAAACAAATTATAATATGCTATAATATATGCATTCACAAATAAATCCTTGAAATTTCTACTTTTCAAAAATAAGCCCCTCAAAGATATTTATTTACAAATAACTCCAAATTTCATTATTTTGTAAATAAAATCTTACGAAAAGTATATTGAAAGTTTTATAATTAGGTTTTTTAAAAAAAGCTCTTGAAATTTATAGAATTACAAGTTGGCCTATATTTTCAGAAAAAATTTACATAACCTCATAAAGTTGATATTGTGAATGGGTACAATTTTATTCATAATAAATATTATCTTGATCCAAACATAATCCTAATTATATCCACATTCAAAATTTAAATATTTCAACCACAATTCAAAACAAATTGACCAAGATCAACTCGCTCAATCTCTTTGATGCTTATTAAGAAAACTTAGACTACTACAAAATGAAGGGAGAGAGGAAGGCAGCAAAAGATTAGAAGATGATCAGGACTGAAAGAACTAACCAAAGGGGAAAATAGAAAGGTATTTGTTCACCTTATTTTTTTTCTAACTTTGTCCTTCTTCTCTAGCTTGTTTTCCTGCGAGGTGCTCCTTCGCATCTATCGCTACCTTGCTCATCCCAATCATGGCTGTGTGTGCTTGCTTCCAAGTGCCAAGGCTTAGCTCTAGTGGCCTCTATCATTGCACCAATGTTGCCCAAACCTCAGACCCAAATTTTGATGACCTCAATGCAGTTGTCAAAGTATATGCAGTTGTTGGAGCATCAACTAACGTCCATCCCCTAGGATAGAACTCTGTAGGTGGCAGTGAAACTAGTTTCTTAGAATACAGATGCATGTCAACATGGCTATTATCAACCCAAATGGTGGGATAGAACAAAAATCAAGAAAGACCATAGTCAAAACCAATAAATCATAGAAATCACAATTCCTTTTCGAGCAAGGCAATCTTCGTCAAGAACACATGCATGACTTTCCAAGTGCAAAGCAAATATATATGAATGCATATATTATAGCATATTATAATTTGTTTTGTAAATTCAGACGCATGATTTTCGTGTTTTCAAGCCATGCAAATCACTATAACTCAAAATTGAATATCATATTTGATGTATGACAACTACATCCAATTAGGATCCATCAAAATTCATATAGCTACAGTCCAAAGGTCATATCTCCTAAGATATTCATCCAAATCTAGTAAATAACTATTCATTGAAAAGTTGAGATCGATTCTTACAAGTTTCTTATTAGTATTTTGGATAATTAAGATTTTGTATTAGTCAAAATTAGGGTTTATTTATCAATCTGAGTCAATAATAATCCTAGCCCAATAAATAATAGGATTTAGATATTTTTTTATTTAAGATATACTAAGTAGAATTCTTAGTGGAGTCTAAGTCTTATTTTTAGTTTACATCAAGTAAGACTCTAAGTTTATTAGAGGACTGTATATACAATCCAAAGTTAGAATAAAGGAAAAAAAAACTTTTTTATCAATAAGATTATCGTATTTTGGATTTGTCCCCTTCTATCTTTTTTGTGAATTTAAGGATCTATCATGGTGAGAAGATGACGATCTTCTTCCTATCCTTTGTACCCTCTCCTGCTACATCAAGTGGTATCAGAGTAACATTGTTCCTAAACTCAACTCCATTAATTATAGTTGATGGCAACAACTCCATTAATGGTGATCTAGGAGATTATCAAATTTAAGATTTGATCAAAAAAAATTTTCTTGCTTCTATCATTAGGAAGTATGAAGCTTTGAAGTAGATTGAAAATAAAAATCAAGTTTGTCAAATTGATCATCAAAGAGATTCACGGTCCAATGTCTTCGAGTAATATATGAGACAACTTTTTCAAATCAGGTTTCTGATTTTCATGAATATGAAAACTTTTTTGATTGGGCAAAACAATTTGAAGACTTCTTTAGATGCCTAGAGATTTTTGAGATAATAAAAATTAAGATTATTGAATTAAATCTCAAGGGACAAGTTTCATCATGGTGCAAGCAACTTCAACAACAAAGTGCAAAAAAAGGACATCAAAAACTTCAAATATGGTTAAAAATACGACACTTTTAGAACGAAAATTCCTATAAGAGGACTACTTTATTCATTATGAGGAGGTATACACCAAATTAAAGCATGATATTCAAGAAAGGGTAAAATTCAGTCTAGCTTCTCAAAAATTTCAAAAGGAAATCACAAATTTTAAGATAAATCATTCAGAGGTTAGTGTTGTCATGGATTCTATTACAATTTCTTCCTATACTAAACCTTATTCCTATATAATAATGAATGCCAAAAAACAAGATGATAGTAAAAAAGTAATTCTAAATACATTTTCCTGTGAATGAAATAAGTCTAAATGAGATTTGTACATGCATACTAACAGTTCTCAAGAAAATTTCAATTTACAAGAGAAGTCACCTGCATATATTTGAGAATTTCAATTAAAACTGCAAAGTTACTAGTGATACAAATCACGATATTATCTTTAGAGAAGACCAATTATCTTATCCAAATTTTACTAGTGTAGATGTGAAAATGCCACAAAATTTTTCACCACTTAAGGATAAAGAAATAATACCTAATTTTAGTTGTTATTCATCATATCCAAAAGTTTATTATGATTACTCGAGGTATAGAATTGAATATAAAATCCTAAAGGTCATAAAGACTATTTTAGGAGTTGAGTAAAAGTGTAAGGACCGATTAATAGCTAAAGCAAATAGGTTGAAGCATTGGAAGAACAAAGATCAAACAATTAATATATTTTGGCAAAGTCTAGTTGGTCTTCATCATCAAGTTTTTACTTGAAAGAGTTCAAAAGGAGCACAACTGCAATAATGGAAACTTCAATTTTTAACTTCAGAACAAGTCTTTTACAAGTAGAGGGGTCTAATATAAGACGACGACATCTTTTTTATAGTAAAATTAGAGATCCAGTCCAAATTGAATTCCAACTCCAATTAGGATTCATACAGCTACAGTCTAAATATCATCTGCTAAGATATTCATCTAAATCCAACAAATAACTATTCATTAGAAAGCTGATATTGATTTCTACAAATTTATTATTTACTATTTTTGGATAACTCAGATTTTATATTGATCAAAATTAGGATTTATTTATCAGTCTGAGTCAATAACAATTCTAATCCAATAAAAAATAGGATTTAGATATTTTTATTTAAGATATATTAAGTAAAATTCTTAGTAAAGTCTAAACTTATTTTTAGTCTGTATCAAGTAGGACTCTAAGTTTATTAGAGGACTATATACGCAACCCAAGATTGTAATAAAGAAAAAAAAAAGCTTTTCTATTAATAATATTATTTTATTTTGGGTTTGTCACTTTCTATCTTCCTTGTGGATTCAAGAATCTATCATAGTAAGAAAATGGTTATCATAGTGAGAAGATGGTGATCTTCTTCCTATCCCTCGTGTTCTCTCCTACTGCATCAACATCATAACAAAAAACATTGAGAAATCATTTTAACAAATATGTTAGCAGACAATATTATATTCATCAAAAGAAATAGCATTAGCTTCTTAACATTATTGGGAGTCACTTATTTGCCTACTTGATCCAAAAATCACATCAAACACAAGGGATTAGTTTGAGCCTCCTCATCCAGATCTACAATATAAAATAACAAATTTTTATAATTTGAAACCTATATCCAGTACTATAAACTCTTTAACATAAGATTTAGCCCTAAAAGTAGAACTCTAGAGGATAAATAATTGGGCATAAAACCACAGAATGGAGTTGCACTGAGATTGACAATTGAATATTAAATTAAACAAACCAAAGCAATAGAGCGTCCTAGTGTCAAGCATGCCTATCCACTAGTATCCACAAAGAAATGTGGCATCTAATCCAATTGGCTTTTCCAATAAAACATAAGAGCTGAGACCACAATATTTTAAAACCCTAATATTGTATCTTTCCTTAATTCGATATCATCTCTCAACTTTGATTGGAAGATTTTGGAAAGACAATCCAATCATGAACCAGAATGAATTGAAAATGGCACAAGACTAGAATGAATATGAAACTAAAATGAATGGGAAACATCACAAAATAGGGTGTTTAGATCAAAATAGATTCTAAATAGCAAAGTCTTGGCTTGATAAAGAACCAAAAATAGATTCCAAGTGGCAAAACTAAATTTGTTTAGAACACAAAATAGGCTCCAAGTAGCAAGGTTGAACCTGCTAAGGATCCAAAAATAAATAGAGCACAACAGAACATAATTCCTAAACATGTCTAAACTCCAAAACTAAAACTTGAACATCCTCTAAGCCTCCAAAACACATTGAAAAACTAGATTTAAAAACATGGACGTTTCTAAACTTCCAAAATGAATCTGATCAGAACTTGGCATTCTCTAAGCTTTTAAAACCATGGTTTCAATTTCAGGTTTGAAAGCATTAGAACTAAACCTTGTAGTATCAATTTCAGAATTTGTATTGATAAACTTGAAAGTAAAATTTAGAAGCTCCCCTACAACCAAGTCCTTACCATAAACATCATATTCGTACTTTCCATAAATACCACGAATACGAAAACCCTTTAGGAGATTCTGATACCAAACTTTAATAGTCTCATTTATAAGAAATAACTTGGCCTCTCTACTAGAGTAAAGATAGACAAAACCATCATCATTTTTTGTATTCCAAGCAATTGCAGATTTAGCAATCCAATAGGCCCTCGCATAGGATAGACTATCCTGCATAGCAAACTTAAAGAGTAAGCAAATACGGACAGATGAATCTCAATAAGCAACAAGCTACAAAATAAGTATTAAGATATTAGATATACAACTCTTGCATAGCACCATTAGTTGACCATATTTGGATTTTTGGTGTTTGTCAACATAGAACCTTTTGCAATAAAGCATAATTTTTTGTTTGAGCGCTGAACAGTCAAAACCTATGGTAAAAAAGGAGAGAGATAAAAAAAGATAATATGCTATTATGACAATATTAATTCATTATCAATTTACAAATTTCTCATGGCTATTCTTTGCTTCCAAATCACAAGATTAGAAGTATGACGATAGAGCTCAAGAGTAAAAGTTCAGGATACTAACAAAGTAATTTTACTATATTTCTAATTTGAAAAATGGTTCAGGAAAACAAAAGGACAATGAGAAGCCCCACAATGAGACATTCAAGTAAAAAAAAAAGAATGTGTGATTTCCATTTATAGGAACAATCCCAGAAGTTAATGACATCATCCAATACTGACTTTTTCAAAAAAGAACATATACTTCAGGCATTCATATTCAAGCATAAAAATCCAAGCAAGTATAGTTGAAAATAAAAAATCCCATTATTTTCCAGAAATAACATCTTGGTTTTAAAAAGGGTAAAAACCAGTCCCTCGTGCAGAAATTTTGGATATTTAATCGGTCATTAAGTAGTAGCTATCAAGAACAGCTAGAGTAATGGAGTTCATCAACTTTAGCAAATCTAGTCCCAAAAAAGTAGAAAGAACACTGAAAAGAATAAATATCTATGCCAGTTCATGCATGCAAATTCAGAATCACTTAAAATAAACATGCAAAATCATTCCAAAAGGAGAGATTTTTTTATTGAATTCTAGAAGAAGATCTTGAATTGCATCATTATTTCACATACATTTCACAAATATACCATGACAAAAGATTGAAACCCTTTTGGCCATTTTAGCTATCATATTTACCTCTCACTTTAGAAATTCATTAGCAAATAACAATGTCAGATCTCCATTTTGAATGATTCCAAGCTTCAGTCATTAAGTAGCTACTTTCAAGAGAAACTAGGGTAATGAAGTTCATTAATTATTTATAGCAGTATAACTGGCATCAAGAAAAATATAAAGAACAAATTTTAGTAAACAACAAAAACCTCGGATAGCTAATGCAGCCAAGTTCAAAATCATACATAAATAGAATGATTGCCAGAATTAATTTGAAGGAGATATTGCACCCTTCTTTCACCCACATTTCTCACATGTCATCCCAAGATTCAAACCCTCCATCATTTTGCCATTCATGTTACCCTTTTGAACATTTCTGCAAGTTAAATTGCTAGATCTTCTTTAGGAATCATTCTAGGGACTTTATTCAATGCTTAAGCAACAAGTCTTAAGAAAATCTAGTGCAAAAACATTCATCAACTAACTGTAGCAAAACTAGTCTCAAGAAAATAGAAGGAACAATTAGAGAACTTTGTTGGAGAGCATACCTCTACTAGTTAATGCAACCAAACTTAAAATCACCCATGAATAGAATAATTGCAAGACCTATTCCAAAAGGAGATCTCAATTGCATCAGTCATTTACCAACATCTCTCACAATGTGCCAGGAGAAACAGTAAAAACCCAAGTTCTCCTCTTGCTCATGTAATTTATTGGCGCATTGCAATATATCCTTGCAACATTCAAGAAAATTTAAAATAATGAATTTCATCTAACTCACAAAGCAAATATACTTTCAAGAAAATAGAATAAACACATAAAATTTTACTGAGAAACATACACCTCCATTGGTTCATGCAAGAAAATTCAAAACATACACAAATAGAATGATTGTGGAAATCAATCAACAGGAAATCATGCATCACATTGTTTTTCACCCACATTCTCACAATATGTGATAATAACAAATCCCAACCCTTTCACCCTGTTTGCACTCATGTTCCACTTTCATGTGAGCAATTCATTGACAACTTACATTGCAAGAGGCCTATTTGGAATGATTCCAACTTCTATAGTCCATCAATAATATCAAGTTCCAAAAACAAGTAAGGCAATGGAGCTCTGAACTAACTGCAACAAAACCAATTTCAAGAATAAAGCAGAAAGAACACTCAAATAATGTTACTAGAGAACCTTTGCAATTAAATACAATCAAAATCAGAACTGCCCACAAATACAACAATTGAAGGAATCATTCCAAAAAGGAAATACTGATCACAACATTCTTTCCTTTCTCATAATATACCATGAGAAATTATTCGAACTCCCATAGCCATGTGAGCATTCATGTTCCCCTCTCAATTAAGCAATTCATTATTGCATTATAAGATATCCCTTTGGAATGATTTGAGAAACTTTCAAGAACATTTAGGTTAATGGATTTAATTTCAACTTTCAAGAAAGTGGAAGGGACACTTAAGATTTTATAGAAGAACATGAGCCTCTAAATAAAAAAAATTCAACATTCCACACAAAAAAAAAGTTGCTGAAATTATTCAAAAGGAGATTATGCATTACATCATTTTTCACCTAAATTTCTCATGATGTACCACAACAAAATATCCAAACCCTATCATCAGTCATGCTGGTGCAAATGTTCCCCTTTCATTCAAACAATTCATCAACATGTCATATTACAAAATCTCCTTTTGGAATGACTATATAACCTATACTCGGTCATTAAGCATTTTCAAAACAGCTAGGGAAATGGAGTTCATCAACTAACTGCAGCAAATCTAGTTTCAAGAAACAATAAGGAATACTTAGAGAATTTCAACAACATAAGCCTCTGCTAGTTTATGGCATTCATGTTCCTTATTACTTGAGCAATTCATCGGCAACCAAATTGTACACTCTCCCTTTGGGAATGAATCCAACAACTATACTTGGTTGCTAAGCAGCAAGTTCAGCAAGTTTCAGGACCGGATAGGGAATGGACTTCACCAATTAACTGCGCCTAATATAGTTCAAGAAATTAGAAGGAAAACTTGGAGAATTTCACTAAAGAATACAAATCCCATCCAGATAATGAAACAAATTTTTTCACCCATGTTTCTCATGGTATGCCATGACAAAAGATCCAAAACCTCTCAGCCATGTCAGCACTCGGGTACCCTTTCACTAGAAAATTCATTGGCAATCCACGTCGAATAATCTCCTTTTGAAGTGATTGCAGCAACTATACTTGATCATTAAGCCGCAAATTCCAAGAATAACTAGGGTAATGGTGTTAACCAACCAACTGCACCAAATCTAGTTTCAAGCTAGAAAGACCCATAAAATTTCTCTGAAGAACAAAAACTGCAGCTAGTCTATGAAGGAAAATACAAAATCACATGTGAATAGAATAATTGATGAAACATTCAAAAGGAGATCATCCATAGCATCATTTTTGACCCACGTTCCTCACAGGCTGCTGTTACAAAAGATTAAGACCCACTGGCCATATTAGCACTCATGTTCCCCTCTAACTTAGAGAAATTCATTGCCAAATCACATTGCAAGATCTACTTCCAGAATAATTCCAATGACTCTCAAAGACAACTAGATATTAGACTTGACAACTGCACAAAAAAAACTAGTTTCAAGAAACTACGAGAAACCATTGAGATTTTTACAAAAAACTAGTTTCAAGAAACTACAAGAAACCATTGAAAATTTTACAAAAAACTAGTTTCAAGAAACTACAAGAAACCATTGAAAATTTTACAAAAGAACAAAAACCTTTGCAGTTCAAGAAGGAAAATTCAGAACACACGAGTAGAAATATTGGACAAATCATTCAAAAGAAGATCATATCCTTTAATCCACATTTCTCACAATGTGTTAAGAGAGAAATATCCAAACCCTCTAGGCGTATTAGCATTCATGTTCTCCTCAATCTCGACAAATTCACAACCAAATCAAATTGCAACATATCCTTTCTGAATAATTCAAGAAACTCTCAAGAACAGCTAGGATAGTGGGTTTCACAACCTTCCCCATAAATCATGGTCCAAGAAACACAAACCCCCGCCAGTCATGCAAGAAAATTCAGAATCGCCCACGAACAAAAAAAACCATAGAATAATTCAAAAAGGGGATCATTCACTGCATCGTTCTTTAACCCGCATTTCTCAAAAGCACCATTCAAAATATTCAAACCCACGCAGCCATCCCCCCGGATGATTTCTCCGGCAAATCACATTGCGAGATAGAAGACAAGAATTTCACAGACCTTAGGGATGGGATCTTGAATGGAGGATAGATCGTCGAAGGGGGCCAGCATGGCCGAGCAGGAGGAGACGACGCCGTGGCTGCTGTGTCTCTTGAGAGATAAATGAGGAACTCCAGCTGCAGAGGTCTTCGGCGTCGCAATGGATCCGGAGGGGATCGAGGGGATGATCACCGGTCAGATCGGAAGCCGGGGACTGGGGCGGTGGGGAGCGAGAAGGATGAGAGGGTGGAGAGTGACATAGAGGACAAGAATTTCACAGACCTTAGGGATGGGATCTTGAATGGAGGATAGATCGTCGAAGGGGGCCAGCATGGCCGAGCAGGAGGAGACGGCGCCGTGGCTGCTGTGTCTCTTGAGAGATAAATGAGGAACTCCGGCTGCAGAGGTCTTCGGCGTCACAATGGATCCGGAGGGGATCGAGGGGATGATCACCTGCCAGATCAGAAGCCGGGGAACTGCCGGGGCGGTGGGGAGCGAGAAGGATGAGAGGGTGGAGAGTGACATCTTTGGCCAATTGCCTCTGATCAAGGCATCCGTAAGATGCCTAAATTAATAGTTTAGTCATATTTATTGGTTATATTAGTTAATTAATTAATAAGTGTTTGAAATTATTATAAAATTTATAAAATTAGTACTATTATTTTTTAAATTAATAATATTAATTAATAAAAATATTAATGGACCAAGGGTCTTGGACTATCTCATTCATTAAAAATTTATTCAAAATTTATCCCATAAATTTATTTAATAAGTATTTGAAATTATTATAAAATTCATAAAATTAGTACTATTATTTTTTAAATTAATCATATTAGTTAATAAAAATATTAATGGACTCGAGGGTCTTGGACTATCTCGTTCATTAAAAATTTATTTAAAATTTATATCATAAATTCAACCGGTCTTTACCACTTTCGTATTAAGTGACACCAATTACATCCATGGTGTTCTATCATATTCTTTTTTTTAATGTCTGTCGCTATTTTTTCAATCAGCATTGTTATTTTTTTGACCAGTGTTACCTTTCCCGACTTTCACCATTATCTAGTAACAACAGGTATGTCAAAACCAGTCCTACCACCTTGTTGCAAATTTTTTTCTATATGTCACAACTATAATTGCAATCCTTGATAGACATAAAAGACATGATAATGGATTATAATATTATACTATCTCATCATTTATTTGATAAATGGAATATAAATTTAAGGGATTATATTTGATTAATGGAGACAATTGTCTTTTAAATTAGATTTATTGTTTTTATTTTGATTTCTAGGTTTTGAATTTTTAATGGACTTAAAATTGAGTAATCACATTATATCATCCTAAATTTATAGTCTTTAAATATAATAAGATTTCTATTATTCCATCCCTTTGCCATTAGGGATGGAATACGTAAGTTATATTTACCTTTATTTTATCTTCTTCCATGGTTTTAGTCACAAATAATGACAACCTTGAATGAATGTCATACAATTTTTTTTATTCTTTGTTTTGAAATGGGAAAGTAATGCAGGGGGAGGAAGGGGGAGAGGAAGATATCACTTTCTTCTCACAATGATAGATCCTCTTGATGTAGCGGGAGAGGACACGAAAGATAGGAAAAAGATCATCGTCTTCTCAACATGATAGATTCACTTGATGCAGTGACAAAGGGAGTACAAGAGGTAGGAGGAAGAGCATCGTCTTCTCACCATGATAGATCCACTTGATATAATAGGAGAGGAGGCACGAGGGATAGGAAGAAGATTACTGTCTTCTTCTTGATACAGTGAGAGAGAGCATGACAGATAGGGAGAAGATCACCGTCTTCTCATAATGATAAATACTTGAATTCACAAGGAATATGGAAAGGGAATAAACCCAAAATA
>RXID01011108.1:0-53825 GCA_005019695.1 Trichopus zeylanicus subsp. travancoricus
TAGTGGTAGTAGTAGTAGCAGCAGTAGCGGTAGAAGCAGTATTAGTAGTTGCAGTAGTAATAGTAGCGGTAGTTGTAGTAGTGGTAGAAGTTTGGGTAGTACTAATAGTTGTAATAGTAGTTGTATTAGTAGTAGTGATTGTAGTAGTAGTTGTAGTGGGAGTAGATGCAGTAGTTGTGGTAGTAGTAGTAATAGTAGTAGGTGTAGTAGTAGTAGTAGTAGTCATAGTAGTCATAGTAGTAGTAGTAGTAGTAGTAGTAGTAGCAGCAGCAGTAGTTGTTGTTGTTGTTGTTGGGCTAGTTGTAGGGGTAGTAGTAGAAGTAGTTGTAGTTTTTGTAGTAGTAGTAATAGCAGCAGCAGTAGTAGTAGTATAACTGTAGTAGTTTTAGTAGTGCTAGAAGAAGCAGTTCTAGTAGTAGAAACAACAGGAACAACAGTTGTAGTAGTAATAGAAATAGCAGTAGCAGTTTCAGTACTAGTAGGAGTAGTAGTACTAGTAGGAACAGCAGTAGGAGTAGTAGTAGTAGGTGTAGTACTAGCAGGAGTAGCTGTAGTGTAGCAGTAGTAGTAGTAATCACAGTAGTAGTATTAGTAGTAGTTGTTGCAGTAGTAACAGGTGGTGTAGTTGTAGTCGTAGTAGAAGCAATAGTAGTAGGAGTAGCAGCAGTAGAAGGAGTAGTAGTTATAGTAGTAGTGGTGGTAGTAGTGGTGGTAGTAATGCCAGTAGTATTAGTAGTGGTTGTGCTAGTAGTAGCAATGGTAGAGTTAATAATAGTTGTAGTAGGAGTATTAGTATTTGTAGTTGTAGCAGTTATTGTTGTAGTAGTATTAATAAGAGTGCTCGGAGTTGAAGTGGAAGTAGTAGTAGTTGGATAAGTAGTAGGAGTAGTAGTAGTTGGAAAAGTAGTAGGAGTAGTAGTAGTAGCAGCAGCAACAGCATCAGCAACAATAGTAATTGTAGTAGCAACCACAGTAGCAGCAGCAGTAGTAGCAACAGCAGTGGCAGCAGTAGTAGTAGCAGCAATACTATTTGTAGTACAAGAAGTAGTAGTTGTTGTAGTACTAGTAGTAGTAATATTAGTAGTAGTAGTAGTAGTTTGAGAAGTATAAGGAGTAATAGTAGTCGTAACAGCAGTAACAGCAACAACAACAACAGCAGCAGCAGTAGCAATAGCAGCAGTAGCCGTAGTAGTGGAAGTAGTAGAAGTCGTAGTAGCTACAATAGTTGAAGTAGTAGGTATTGTAGTTGTTGTAGCAGTAGTAGTTGTTGCAGTATTAGCAATAGTAGTAGTATTATTAGTAGTAGAAGTAGTTGTACTAGTAGCCGTAGTCATAGTAGCAGTAGTTTTAGGAGTAGTAGTAGGAGTAGTAGGGGGAGTAGTAGTAGTCGTAGTAGCAGTAGTAGCAGTAGTAGTGCTCGCTGTAGCAGCAGCAGCAGCAGTAGTACTAGTAGTAGTAGAAATAGCCACAGCAGTAGCAGAAGATGGAGTAGTGGTGTAAGTAATAGTGGTAGCTGTAGCAGTAGTTGATGTGGTAGCAATAGCAGTTGTTGTAGCTATAGTAGTAGTAGTAGTTGTTGTTGTTGTAGTAGTAGTAGTAGTCGTAGTAGAGTTAGTAGTAGTAGTAGTATTATTATTAGTAGTAGTAGTAGTAGTAGTAGGAATAGTTGTAGTAGTAGTGGTAGAAGCAATAGTAGTAATAGTAGCAGTAATAGCAGTAACAATAGTTGATGTGGTAGCAATAGCAGTAGTTGTAGTCATAGTAATAGTAGTAGTAGGAGTAGGACCGTATTAGTAGTCGTCAGAGTAGTAGTAGTAGTACTAGTACTAGTAGCAAGAGTAGTAGTAGTAGTAGGAGGAGTAGTAGTAGCACTACTACTACCAGTACTGCAACTATTACAGGTACAATTACTACTACTGCTATAACAACTGTTACTACTGCAGCGGCTACTACTGCACTACTACTACTACCACTACCACTACTACTACTACTACTACGACTACTACTACTATTGCTGCTGCTGCTGCTGCTACTACGACTACTACTTCTGCTTCTACTATTGGGACTACTACTAGTACTACGACCACTACTACTTGTAATAAAACTACTACAACAACAACTACTGCTGCTGCTTCTACTGCTACTACCATAACTTCTGATGCTACTACAATTGTTACTACTGCGGCTGCAACAATAACAACAACTACTACTACTACAATAACAACTACTCCTACTACTCCAATTACTGCTACTACTACTATTACAACGATTTATACTACTAGTACTACGACTACTACTACTTCTACTGCTGCTGCTACTACTGTTGCAGCTGTTGCTACTACTATTACTACTACGGCTCCTCCTACTTTTTCTACTACTACAACAACTACTACTCCTCCTGTTACGTGTACTACTACTACTAATACCAATATGACTACTACTACTCCTAACACTCCAACTACTACTACTGCCACTGCTTCTACTACTACGACAACTACTACAACAACTTCTACTACTTCTGCTGTTGCTACAATGACTACTACGACCCTCTACTACTACTTCTACTGCTGCTGCTGCTGCTGCGACTACTACTACTGTTGCGGCTGTGCTACTATTACTACTACTAATATTACTATTACAACCGCAAGAACTACTCTTCCATGACTACTACTATTCCTACTACTACTACTACTACTACATCTGCCACTACTGCAACTCCCAACTCCTACTATTGCTACTACTACTACTCCTACTACTACTACTACAACGACTACTATTACTCCTACTTCTACACCAACTTCTAGGGCTACTTCCACTACTACTACCACTGCTACCACAACTCCAACTACAAATTCTACTACAAATCATCCACCTAATACTACTAATACTACTATAACAATTACTGTAGCTACCACTACTATTGCTACAACTACTACTTCAACTACTACTCCTACTACTACTACGACTACCACTACTACAACAACTATTACAACTACTGCTACTATTACAACTCCTACTGCTACTGCTACTACTGCTGCTATGACAACTACTACTACAACTACTACTACGGCTACTGCACTAGTACTACTACAACTACCACCACAACAACAACTTTTACTACTACTACTCCTACCACTAATACTGCTACCGCTACTCAAAGAACTGCAACTCCTACTATTATTCCTGCTGCAACTCCTACTAATACTATTAATACCCCTACTACTACTACCACTACAAACTACTCCTACTCCAACTCCTACTACTACTACTCACCCTGCTCCTACAACAACAACAACAACTACTACTACTACTAGTACAACCACTACTACTACTACTACTAATATTACTATGAATACTACTACTACTACTGCTACTACTACTACAACTATTGCTCCTACAGCCATTGCTATTACTAATACAACTAGGATACCAACTACTACCACCCCAACTACTACTACTGTCACTGCTACTACTTTTACTAATACTACTACAATTGCTGCTACAGCTACTACTACTGCTGCTACCACTACTACAACAACTAAAACCCCTACTACTACTCATACTACAACTTCGACTAATACTACTATTACTACTACTAATGCAAATGCTGCTGCTACTACAACTACAACGACTACTACTACTACCTCCACCACCACTACTACTACTACTGCTAGAACTACCACTACTACTTCAACTACCACTACTACTACTACTACTACTACTACTACTCCGACACTAAGAACTGCTACTACTACTACTCCTACAACTAGTACTACAACTACTACAACTCCAACTATAACTCAAATTCCCACTCCAACTCCAACTACTACTACACCAACTACTGCTTCTACTGCTACCATAACAAGAACTTCTACTACAACAACAACAACAACTACAGCTACAACTGTTACAAATACAATTATTGTGAATACTCCTACTGCTACTACTGCTTCTACTACTACTACTACTCCTACTATTACTTGTACTAATACTACTACTCCAAACACTCCTACTACTACTACTACTACTACTACTGCTACTGCTATTGCTACTACTACTACTGCTACTACTACTGCTACTACTATTACTACTACTACCACTACTACTACTATTACTACTACTACCACTACTACTACAACTACTACTACTTCTAATACTACTCCTATGACTACTACAACATTACTAATAGTACAATTGGTACTACTACTACTCCTTCCACTATTGCTACTACTACTAGTACTATGAATGCCACTACTACTACTACTTCTGCTATTGTTGCTGCTGCGAAAACTGCCAGTACTATTGACACTACTACGACTACTTTTACTACTACTACTTCTGCTCCTACTTCTATAACTATAGCCACTACTTCCTACTAGTACTATTGCCGCTACTCCTACTAATACTACTACAAATACTAATATTCCCACAACTCATGCCACTACTACGAGTATTACTACCACTACTATTCCTTCTACTATTGCTACTCCTCACACTCTTACTACTATTGCTACTACTGCTGCTACTGCTGATACTACCACTACTATTACTGCTACTACTACTACTACTACTGCTGCTGCTATTACTACTACTACTACTACTACTGCTACTACTACTACTACTACTATTCTTACTACTACTACTACTATTGCTACCATTACTACTACTACTACTACTACTACTACTACTACTACTACTACTCCTATTCCTACTCCTACTCCTACTCCTACTACCACTACTACTGCTACTACTACTACTCTTACTAATACAACTACCACAACTACTGCTACTACAACTACCACTTATACTGCTACTACTACCACGACTTCCACTACTACTATAACTACTACTACAATTGCTGCTCCTACTGCTCCTACTATTACCGCTACTACCACTACAACTACTACTAATACTGATACAACCACAACTACAACTACTACTTCTACTACTAATACAATTTCTACTACTACTACTACTCTTACTACTTGTACTGCAACTACTAATACTAACACTAGAACTATTACTCCTGCTGCTCCAACTCCTACACCTACTGCCACTACTACTCCTATTACTACTATTCCTGCTACTACTACTACTATTACTACTAACACACCTACTACTACTACTACTATTATTGCTACTACTACTCTACTACTATTGTTGCTGCCATTACTACTACTACTCCTCCTACTACCACCACCACTACAACAACAACTACTATTATAACTACTACTACTTCAATAACTTCTACTACTTCTACTACTACTACTACTACTACTACAGCTACTTCTACTACCGTTGCTCCTTCTGTTGCAACGACCACCACTGCTACTACTACAGCAGCTGCTACTACTCCCACTACTACTTTCCTACTACTACCGCTTCTAATTCTACTACTATTACAACTCTAACTGTGACAACCGCTCCTAATACTACTACTTCTACCACTACAACTACTGCGCATCCTAATACTATTCCAATTCCAACTACTATTGCAACTAGTACAACAACAACAATAACTACTAGTACTACTATTATTAGTAGTAGTACTACTACTTCAACTACTATAACTACTACCGCTATTGCTAGTAGTAGTACTGCAACAACAACAACAACAACAACAACTACTACTACTCTACTACTACTTCTCCTACTACTAATACGAAAACTACTACCACTCCAACTACTAATATAGAAGTTACTATTGCTGATGCTATTGCTTCTAGTACTACTATTGCTACTTCTACTAGTCTTACTACTAATACTACTATCACTACAACAACTACAACTAATAATACTATTAGCCCTACTACTACTTCTTCTACTACTACTTCTACTACTACTACTACTACTACTACTATGACTACTACTACTACTACTACTACTAATATTACTACTACTACAACTACTACTACTACATCTGTTGCTATTCCAATGCCTACTCCTACTACTGCTACTGCTACTAGTCCTACTACTTCTACTACTATTACTCCTCCTCCTACTACTACTACTACTGCTACTACTATTACTACAACTACTACTACTACTACTACTACTACTACTACTACTACTACTACTACTACTACTATTCCTACTCCAACACCAACTCCTACTGCGGTTACAACTACTATTGCTGCTGCTACCACAATTCGAGCAACTATAACTACAACTACTACTCCTACTACAACTCCTCCTCATCCTCCTACAACTACTACAACAACTACCACTACTGCTGCTGTTGCTACTACTACTACTACTTTTGCTGCTGCTACTGATACTATTACTGCTACAACTGCTCCTACTGCTGCTACTACTACTACTACTACTACTTTTGCTTCTACTACTAATACTATTACTGCTACAACTACTCCTACTGCTACTACTGCTACTACTGCTACTACTACTACTAATCCTTCTGCACCTGCTACTACTGCTACTACTGCTATTCCTACTACTACTACGGTTGCCATTGCTATTGTTGTTGCTGCTACTACTACTACTACTACAACTACTTCTCCTACTACTTCTACTTTTGCTACTACTTCTACTGCACCTACATTTCTATTGCTTCTACTACCAATACTACCATTAAGTTTGCAACTTCTGCTACAATAACTGCTCCTACTACTACTAGTACTACTGCTACTACTTCCACAACTACTTCTACTTGTACTACTGCTTTTTGCTACTACTGCTACTAATACTGCTGATGCAGCAACATCGTATACTGCTATTACAACTATAACTACTGCATCTGCAACTACAGCTACAACAACAACAACTACTTCTGCTATTATTACTAATACTTCTACTACGACTATTACTCATATTGCTACTATTACAAATACAACAACTACTACTATTGCTAATACTACTATGACTATGACTACTACTACTATGATTGCTACTACGATAGCTACTACTACCACATCTTCTCCAACTACTACTACTACTACTTCTACAACTACCTCTACTGCTACTACTAGTACAACGAGTAGTACTACTTCTACTACTACTACAACAACTGCTACTATTATAATACTACTACTATTACTACTACTACTACTACTACTACTACTACTACTTCTCATAATACTACTACTACTACTACTACTATTGCTAATACTACTACTGCTACTACTATTACGGCAATTGTTACTACCACTAAGCCTACTACTACTGCAACTACCACTTCTATTACAACAACAACTACTACTCCTGGTACAACTGCTACTACTACTACTAATTCAACTACTACTGCTACTACCACTTCAACTACTACTACTACTACTACTACTACTCCTGCAACTGCTACTACTACTACTACTACTACTACTACTACGAATACTACTACTACCGCTGCTACTACTACTACCACTACCACTATCACTACTACACCTGCTACTACTACTACTACTTCTACTACTGCTACTAATATTAATACTACAACTACTACTACAACTGCTACAACTACTACCACTACTACAACTAATACATCTACTACTACTGCAACCACTATTTCTAAAGCTGGTACTACTACTACTACTATTACTACTACTACCACTACTACTGCTACTATTGCTACTAATGTAACTATTTCTAATACTACTACTTCTACTACTACAACTACTGGTACTACTACTACTACTACTACTACTACTACAGCTACTATTTCTACTGCTACTGCTACTACTAATAAGCCTGCTACTACTGCAGCCAACAATGGAACAACTACTACTATTGCAACTACTACAACTACAACTACTGCTACTATTACTAACACAAGAACAACTACTGCTACTATTATTACTTCTCCTGCTACTACTAGTACTACAACTGCTACTGATACTACAACAATAAGTACCAGTATTGCTTCTGTTCTACTGCTACTAGTACTACTTCTACTACTACTGTGACAACTACTTTTGTTTCAACAACTGCTACTACTACTACTGCTGCTGCCATTGCTACTACTAATGCTACTTCTACTTCTGCTACTATGGCTAAACTGCTACTTCAGCTAATACTAGTACTACTAGAACTACTACTACTATTGCTACTTCTACTACTACTTCTACTAGTACTACTACTACTACTTCTACTTGTACTACTACTACTACCACTACTACTCCTACTGCTACTACAACAACTACTACTACTAGTACTACAACTACTACCACTACTACGACTACTTTTACAACTGCTACTACTACTACTATTGCTAATGCTACTACTACCACTACTATTACTACCACTACAACTGCTAATGCTACTTCTACTACTGCTACTACTACTATTACTACTAGTAGTACTACTACTACTACTACTTTTACTACTACTACTACTACTACTATTGCAACTGCTACTACTACTACTATGACCGCTACTACTACTACCACCACTATGACTCCCGCTACCACTATTACAACTACAACTACAACTACTGCAATAACTATTACAACAACCATGACTACTATCACAACTACTATGACTACTACTGCTACAATAACTACTATTACTACTACTAGCCCTACAACAACAACAACAACAACAATTACAACAACAACAACTACTACTGCTACTACTAGTACTACCACTGCTACTACAACTACGACTATTGCTACTAGTACTACTTGTAATACTACTGCTACTACGGCTACTGCTACTGCTAGTACTAGTACTATGACTACTACTACTACTACTATTAGTATTATAACTACTTTTCGTACAACCACAACAACCACTGCTACTACTACTACTCCTACTACAACCACTACTAGCTCTACAACCTTTCCTAATACTACTACTTCTACTCTTACTGCTGCTACTATTGTTACAACTGCTACTACTCTACTACTATGACAACAACTACTACTCCAGCTACTACTGCTACTACTACTAATACAACAACAACTACTGCTGCTACTACTACCACTGTTACTACTGCTACTCCTACTACTTCTGCTATAGCTACTATTGCTACAAGTTCTATGGCTACTTCTACTACTGCTACTACTGGTACTACTTGACTATTATGGCTACTGCTTCATCTGCTCATACTACCACTACAACTAGCATGGCGACTAGGACTAATGCTACTACTACTACTACTACTACTACTACTATGACTACTACTGGTACTACTGGTACTACAGCTACTACTGTAACTAATGTTACTAATACTACAACTACTGCTACTGCAACTACCATTGCTACCACTATAACTTCTACTACTTCTATAGCTGCTGCTACTACTGCTATTACTACTACTACTACTATAGCTACTGCTACTACAAGCACTTCTACTACTACTAATACTACTATAGCTGCTACAATAACTACTACTACTCCTACACAACTAATGCTACTACTATTGCTATTACAGTTACTACTGCAACTATTACTACAACTGTTGCCACTACTACCACTAGTATTGCTACTACTAATACTACTACTACTTTAACAGCAATAACAACTACTACCACTACTACTACTTTGACTACTACTACTACAACAACTACTATTACTACTGCTGCTGCTGCTGTTACTACAACTACTACCTCTACTACTACTACGACTGCTACTTTCGTTACTACTGCTGCTACTACTGCTACTACAATTTACAACACAACTACTACTACTACTACTACTACTACTACTTCTACTATAGCAGCACTACTACCTTATTTACTACTACAACTACTATTACTACTATGACTATTTTCTCTCATACTTCAGCTACAACAACAACAACTACTACTATTACTACTATGACTATTTCTCCAAGTACTTCAGCTACAACAACAACTACTACTACTAGAATTTCTACTTCTGCTACTACTTCTAGTATTATTGTTACTACTACTCTATTACTACTGCTACTACTACTACCGCTACTACTTCTATTGCTACAACTGCTTCTGCTACCAGTATTATGGCTACTATTACTACTTCTACTACTACCACTCCTGCTACAACTATTGCTATTACTACTACTTATTCTACTACAACTTGTGCAACTGCTAATGTTACTACTACTAGCACTTCTACCACTACTACAGCTACTATTACTACTACAACAGCTGCTACTATAATTGCTACTACTGCTGCAACTACTATTGCCACTGGCACGACTACTACTACTACTACAACGACTACTGCTACTACTATTCCTACTACTACTACTACTACTACTTCTGTGATCACTTCTGGTACTACTACTTCTTCCTCTTCTTCTTCCTCTACTACTACTACTACCACCACCACCACCACCACAACTACAACAACTACTACTACAACAACAACTACTACTACTACTACTAGTACTACTACTACTACTAGTACGACTACTACTACTACTACTACTTCTACTCATACAAATAATATTGTGACAACAACTGCAACTACTACTACTAATACAACAACTACTACTACGATTGCTACTAGCATTGCTACTACTGCTACTATTACTGTTGCTGTTACTACTACCTCCATTGCTACTACTACTCCTACTACTACCGCGATAGCTACTACTACTACTACTCCTGCTACTAGTCCTACTACTATTGCTACTGCTACTATGCCTAATATTGCTACAACTACTACTACTGCCACTAGTACTACCACAATGCCAACTACTCCTTCAACTACTACTAATATAACTGTTACTAATACAATAACAACTACAACTACTTTTACTACAACCTATTGCATCTACTGCTATTACTACTGCTACTTCTCCCACTACTTCTACTTTTGCGATTACTACTACCGCTACTGTTACTACTACCATGACTACATCAACTACTTCTACTAATACTACTCCTACTACTACAACTGCTACTACTACTACTTTTACTAGTACTGCTACTACTTCCTACTACTACTACGGCCAGTTCTGCAACTACTATCGCTACTACTACTGCTACAGCTAATAATGCTGCTCCTACTAATGCTATTCCTACTACCACTACTGCTACAACAACTACTTCCACTGCTACTACTACAACAACAATAACAACCGCCACCACCACCACCACCACCACCACCATCACCACTACTACTACTACTGCTGTTGCTACTACTACTACTCCTACTACTGAAGCTATGGCTACTACAACTAAAGCTACTACTACTGCCGCTACTATTGCAACTGATACTATCACTATTGCTCCTACTACTGCTAGTACTACAACCACTACGACTGCTACAACTGCTGCTACTGCTACTATTGCTATTGCTACTACCACTACTACTATTTCTCTAGCTGATACTACTACTTCTGATACTACTACTAATGCTACTACTACTGATATAACCACTGTGACAACTACAAATACAACTATTGCTACAGCTACCACTACTGCGGCTATTGCTATATAGCTATTCTGACTACTCTTCCTACTACTAGTCCACTTATGACTTTTGCTAGTAGGACTTTTCCAACTACTAATACAACTGCCACTTCTGCTACTACTGCTACTACTATTACTACTACAACTACTACTACCACTCCCAACTACTATTCTACTGCCACTATTGATACTACGACTACTACCACTACTTCTACTAATCCTAATACTTTGACAATAACTACTCCCTCTACCACTTTAACTACAACAAATACAACTACTACAAGAACTACTACTATTGCTACAGCTTACTACTACAACTGCTATTACTACTGCTACCACTCACCTGATAACTACTGCTTCTATTACTACTACTGCTACCGTTGTTGCTATTTGTACTACTAATATAATTGATACTACCACTACTACTCCTCCTACTACTACAATTTCTACTGCTAATACGATTACTACTACTACAACAACTACTGGTAATACTACTAAACTACTACGACTGCTAATACTAGTAGTAATACTACTACTGCTACTACTCCAACTACTATTTCTACGGTTACTGCTCCTAATACAACAACAACAACTACTACTACTACTGCTACAACGACGACGACAACAATAACTACTACTGCTAATACTACTATTACCACTGCTACTACCACTAAAACTTACTACTATTGCTGCTATTACTACTGTCATTACTCGCCCTAATACAATTGCTGCTGCTACTGCTACCACTACCACTGCAACTACTACTACTATTACTACTATTGCAACTACTACTACTATTCCTATGACTGCAACTGCTGCTACTGCTACTATAACTATTAGTGCTACTACTACTACTAATACAACTATTACTACTACTACTGCCATTACCACTACAACTACTACTTGCTACTACTACTATTGCCACTTCTGCAATAACTAATGTTTCCACGAAAGCTACTTTCAACAAAGCTGTTGCCACTATTTCTACTCCTACTACTATACTGCTACTACTACTGCTACTATGACTACTACTATAGCTATTGCTACAACAACTACTACAACAACTACTACTACTACCACCACCACCACCACTACTACTATGACTACTACTACTACTACCGTTACTACTACTGTTACTGCTACTGAAACTGATACGATTGCAACTGATAATACTACTGCCGCAACTGCTACTGCTACTACTGCCACAAACGCTACGGCTACTACTACTATTTGTACTACTACTACCATTACTACAACTAGTCCTACTACTAATACTATTACTGCAGCTGCTGCTACCACAGCTAATGCTATTATGACTATTATTACCACTGCTGCTACAACTACTCATACTACTATTACTCTTACTTCTAATAATACTACTACTACCGCTACTAATACTACTGCTACTACTACTGATACTGCTACCGCTACTAATACTACTGCTACTACTACCACTACTACTACTACAGCTAATACTACTACTGCTCCTTCTACACTATTACTACTGCTACTACTACTACTATTGAAACAACCGCTAGTATGACTTCTCCTACCACTAATACAATGACCACTTCTACTACTGCTGCTACTACGACTACCACTTCTATAACTAGTATGACTAATACCACTGCTACAACTGCTACTTCTGCTGCTGCTACTACTACTACTACTATTGCCACAACTACAACTTTAGCTTCCACTACTACCGCCAAGACAAATGCTGCTACTACTATACTACCACTACTACTAACAGTACTACTGCTACATCTACTATTACAACTACTACGATACTACTCCTACTTCTACAATAGCTGCTACTATTACCACTACGGCGGCTACCACTGCTACTATTGCTTCCACTACTACAACTATGACTATTTTTACTACTACTGCAACTCCAACAACTAAAATAGCTACTGCAACAAGAACTACTATTGCTACTATTGGTACTACTCCAAGCACTGCTATTAGTGCAACTACTGCTACACCTACTACTATTGCTACTGCTACTACTTGTACTGCTGTTATTGCTACTCCTACTACTACTCCTACCACCACTACTACTACTATTACTACTACTATAATTACTAATACTGCTTCTACTACTACCACTATTGCTACTACTACTACTACTGCTACTACTACTACTACTACTACTACTACTACTACTACTGCTGCTGCTGCTATTATTAGTACTACTCATACAACTACTATTGCTACTACTACCAATACTACTACTACTACTACTACTACATCTACTACTTCTACTACTACTACTACTATTATTCCTATTACTACTTTTACCACTACTAGTACTACTCCCCCTACTACTACTACTACTATTAGTAGTACTACTCCCTCTACTACTACTACTACTATTAGTAGTACTACCCCCCCTACTACTACTAGTACTACTGCCCCTACTACTACTATTGCTACTACTACTACTCCTCCTACTACTCCTCCTCATACTACTATTACTGCCACTACTACTATTACTATTAGTACTACTACTACTACCACAATACTATTACTACTTCTACTATCATTTTTACTGCTACTACAACTCGTTATGACTACTACTACCACCTCTACAAGTACAACTGCTACTACTACTACTATTGCTAACAAGGCTTCTACCACTACTGCTACTCCTAAACCTACTACTACTGCCACTGCAACTACTACCACTACTGCTGCTACTGCTACTACTACTACAACAACAACAACAACAACAACAACTACTACTACTACTACTACTACTACTACAACTACTACTACTATTACTACTACTACTACTACGACTACTACTACTACTACTACTACTACTACTACTACTACCACTACTACTAGTACTATTACTACTACTACTACTACTACTACTACTACTACTACTACTACTACTACTACTACTACTACTACTACAACTACTACCACTACTACTACTACTACTACTACTACTACTATTACTACTACTACTACTATTACTACTACTACTACTACCTCCAACTACTATTACTGCCACAACTACTATTACTATTAGTACTACTACTACAACCACAAGTACTATTACTACTTCTACTATCATTTTTACTACTACTACAACTCGCTGCGACTACTACTACCACCTCTACAAGTACAACTGCTACTAGTACTGCTATTGCTAACAATGCTGCTACCACTACTGCTACTCCTAAACCTACTATTATTGCCACTGCAACTACTACCACTGTTGCTGCTTCTACTTCAACAACAACAACAACAACAACTACTACTACTACTACTACTACTACTACTACCACCACCATTACTACTACTACTACCACGGTTACTACTACTCCTACTACTACTACTACTACCGCTACCACTACTACTGCTACTACTGCTATTGATGCTACTGCTACTACTGCTACTGCTGCTACTACTCCTACTTCTACAGCTACTACTGCTACTACTGATACTAATGCTATTACTACTACAATTGCTATGACTACTGCTACAGCTACTATCGCTAGTAATACTACTACAATTATAACTTTCACTACAACTACTAGTACTCCAACAATTACAATGACTACTGCTACTGTTGCGGCTACTCCTACTACTACTATGACTGCTACCATTCCTAATACTGCTACTTATCCTACTACTACTACTACCACTACTACTGCTGCTACTACTGCTACTACTACTACAACTGCTATGGCTATTGCTCCTACTACTACTGCTACTAGTACTACAATGGCTACAACTATTGCTACTTCTACTACTGCAGCAGTAATTCCTACTACTACTACACTTGCTGCTGCTACTACTAATACTATTACTAATACTACTACATCTTCAACTACCACTACTACTACTACTATAACAACTACTACTACAACTACTGCCACTGTCAGTACTACTGCTAGTACTACTAGTACTACTCCTACTACTGCTACTATGACTACTACTACAACTACTACTACAACTAGTACAATAGTAACAACAATAACTACTACTACTACTATGACTCCCACTACTCCTAGCACTACTACTAATGCTACTGCAACTACTACTACTACTACTGGGGCTACAATTACTACTGCTTCTGCTAGTACTACAACTACTGCTACTTTTTCTACTATAACTACTACTCCTAATGCGCTTACCACTACCCCTATTACTCCTCCTACTACTACTTCTGCTACTACTACTACTGTTACTACTACAACTATTGCTACTACTGCTACTACTACTACTACTAAAACTACTACTACTACTACTACTATCACCACTACTACTACTGCAACTACAATAGTTACTATTACTACTCCTGCTACTATAACTTCTATTGCTACTACTACAAATGCTACTCTCGCTACTGCCACCCCAATAACTATTACTATTGCTACTTCTACAACTATTACAACTACTAACACTTCTACTACTACAATTGCTCCACCTACTACTACAAGAATTGCCACTACTAGTACTGGTACTACTTTTACTACTACTACTACTAGTAGTTGTACTACTTCTCTTACAACTACTACTACTATTACTACTCGTACTACTACGACAATAATGACTACTACTACTACTTTCGCTGCTACTCCTTCGACTACAACTACTGCTACTACTACTACTAATACTACTAATACTATAACAACAACTACTACTACTACTGGCACTGCTACAACTATGGCTATGACTACTAGCCCCCGTTTGGTTCCGGGTCAAGGCTAGGGTCAGCTCGGACTGACTGGACTATCCTCCACACACTAAAATTTTGACCAGACTAACATTATTTAATTTAATTTAATTATAAATAATAAACGACGAAAATGCCCTCACCTCCCACGGCGAGCTCGGCTACGCGAGCTTCGTGCAAGAGCTCCTCTCGAGAGCTCGCCTGGCCAGCTCCCCGTGCCAGCTCGGGACCCGAGCTCGCCCGGCGAGCTCGCCAGAACGCCGGACCTCCTCAAAGAAGATGAAGTCAGCGGCAGCGGTGGCGGCAATGATGGCTACTAAGGGCAAATTTGTGCAGAAAAAATTTAAAACACCCACTACCCAGATCAGTAACCAAACAAGATTTACTGGATCGTATTATCATCTTAAATTTTACCCCTTTCTTTGACCTTGACCTTGACCTTGACCAGGAACCAAACGGGCCCCTAATGCCGCAACTACCTCTACAACTACTGCATCAACTACTTCTAATAATGTTGATGATACTATTATTATAACTACTACTACTGCTACTGTAACTACTACTACTACTATGCTACCACAACAACTAGTACACCTACAACTACTCCAACTACTTCAACTACTTCTACCACTACTACTATACTACTAGTAGTAGTAGTACTGCTACAACTACTACTACAACTACTCCTACTATTGTAGCCACTCCTACTACGACTAGTACAATTACTGCTTCTATTACTACAGCGGCTGCTGCTACTGCTACTAATCCTACTACAACTGCTACAGCTACTACTCGTACTATAGCTACTACTACTACTCCTACAACTGGTACTACTACTACTACTCCTAGGACTACTTCTATGACTACAATTACTACTACTACAACTACTACTTCTACATAACACTAATCCTGCTACTACTACTACTACTTGTACTACACCTTACTAATGCTACCACTCCTCCTTCTGCTACAGTAGCTACAACTACTCATACTATGACAGCTACTACTACTACTTTGACTGCTACTACAACTACTACTACAACTACTATACTGCTACAACTACTACTACTACTACTACTACTACCACTACTACTATTATTTCTGCTAATGTTACTACTGCTGCTATTACTCCTACCACAACAACTACTACCACTACTCCTACTACTACTCCTACTAGTACTACTACTACTACTGACATTGCTACTACTGATGCTATCAGTACTAATGCTGCAACTATTGCTACTGTGACTGCTGCTACTACTGCTGCTACTATTACAGATACTACTATTGCAGCTGCAACTACTACTACTACTATAGTACTAACACTACTAGTACTGCTACATCTACAGCAACTGTTGCTACTACTACTACTACTCTGACAACTACCCCTGCTGCTACAAGTCTTACTTCGACTTCTACTACTGCTGCTGCTACTACGGTTGCTCCTACTACCATTATTTTTGCTACTGCTCCTACTATAGCTACAACAACTACTCCTACTACTACTACTACTACTCCCACTACTACTACTACTCCCAACTACTACTGCTCCTACTACTACTACTACTACTACTTCTACAACAACTATTACTACTTAATACTACTCCCACTACTACTACTACTTCCACAACTATTACTACTACCACTACTACTTTCTACGGCTATTGCTACTACTCCTCCTACCGCAACAATTGCAACAATAACTACTACTACAACTGCTATGAATACTATTACTACTGCTACTACAACTACAACTACAACTACTATAATACTATAACTACTACTACTGCAACAACTGCTACTATTGCTACTATTACTACTACTACTACTACTACTATTATTACCACCACGACTACTACTACTACTATTTATGCTAATGTTACTACTACTGCCACTACTCCTACTACTACTCCAACTAGTGCTACTACTACTACTACTGCTACAACAACAACAACAACTACTACTACAACTGCTACTAGTACCACAACTGGCACTGCTACTACTATGGATACTACTACTAATGCTGGAACTATTGCTACTACTACAGCTACTACTACTAATACTACTACTGCTACAACTATTGCAGCTAATGTTACTACTGTTGCAACTATTACTTCTGCTATAGTACAACTACAACTATTACTCGTACAACTACTGCTACTACTACTTCTACCCCTACTTCAACTACTAGTTTTACTACTACTACTACTACTACTACAACTACTACTATTACTGCTGCAGTAGCTACTACTCCTACTACTGCCACATCTATAGATCCTACTACAGCTACTACTGCAACTGCTCCTACGACTACTTCTTCTACTTCTACTTCTACTACTACTAATACTGCTACTACCACTACTACTACTTCTATTACTACAACTCTGACTACTACTTCAACAACAACAACAAGAAGAAGAAGTACTACTACTACTACTATTGTTCTACTACTACAACTACGACTACTACTACTACTGCTCCTACTACTATTAATATTGCTGCAACAAATACTACTACTATTATCAGAACTATTTGCTACTACTCCTATACTACTACTACCTCTACAACAATGACAACTACTACTACTTCTACTTATTACTGCTAGTACTGCTGCAACTGCCACTACTACGCCTACTAGCACTACTACTACTACTACTACTACTACCACCACCACCACTACTACTACTACTTCTACAACTAATATTATAACTACAATATTACTACAAGTACTACTACTGTAGGTACTGCTACTACTGCTACTAGTACTAGTACTGCTACTATTATGCTAACGTTACTACTACTACTACTACTATAACTACTACTACTACTACTACTACTACTATAACTACTCCCACTACTATTTCTAACAGAACTACTTCTGCTACTACTCCTCCTAACACTCCTCCTCCTCCTACTACTACTATTTCTACTACTACTATTACTACTACTGCTACTACTACGACTACTACTACTACTATGACTACTACGACTACTACTACTACTTACTTTTGCTAGTACTGCTGATACTGCTATTACTACTACTCCTCCTTATAGTACAGTAGCTACTACTACTACTACTATGATAGGTACACTACTACTACTACTAGTACTACTATAATAACAACAACAATAATAATAACAACCATAACAACAACAACAACTACTGCTACTACTACAGCTGCTACTACTACTATGGTTACTGCTACTACTACTACTCCTTCTACTACTACTTCTGCTACTGTTACATCTATTACCACTGCTACTTCTACAACTGCTACTACTACTACTATTTCTGCTACTACAACTACTACCACTTCTATTACTACAACTATTACTATTGCTAGAACAACTACTACTGATACTACTACTACCACTACTACTACTACTTCTACTACGAGTACTACTACTCCCACCAGTACTACTTCTACTTTGGCTACCACTGCTACTACTGCTACTACTACTATAAATTCTTCTACTACTATTACTTTTACTACTACTGCTACTACTAGTATGGTTACTACTGCTGCTGCCACAGATACTACTTCTACTACTACAACCACAACTACTATTACTACTGCCACAATTGCTGCAACTGCTACTACTAATGCAACTTTTACTATTACTGCTTCTACTGCTACTATTGTTCTTAATACTACTACCCCAACTACTTCTACTACTATTGGTACTACTACTACTGTTGCTTCTACCACCACTACTACAACTGTTACTGCTAATACTACTTCTTCTCCTACTACTACTACTTCAGCTACTACTACTAGAATAACTACTACTACTATTACTACTACTGATACTACTGCTACAATGAATACTGCTACTGCTACTACCATTGCTCATGCTACCACTGCTTTTGCTACCACTACGACTGCGACTATTGCTACAACTATGATGGCCACAATACTACTACTACTCCTGCTATAATTGCGGCTACTAATGCTACAACTACAACTAGTACTATTATTATTGTTGCTGCTACTTCTGCTACTGCTACTACTTTTCCTTTTACTATTACTACTGCAACTACTTCTGTTTTACTACTACTCCTACTAATACTACTGCTGCTACTAATTCTACTACTAGGAGTAGTATGACTACTTCTACTATTATTGTAACTAATACGACAACAACAATATCTACTATTACCACTTCACTACAACAACATCTACTACTACTTCTCCAACAATAACTACTGCTATAACTGCTATTATTGCTGCTACTACTAAGACTACTACAAATACTACTGCTACTACTAATTCTACTACTACTACTACTACTACAACTACTTTTGCTACTACTACCACTACCACTACTACTACTGCTAGCACTACTACTAAAACTTCAAATACTACTACTACTGCCACTACTAATACTGTTACTACTAGTACTACTACTACTGCGACTACTATTATGACTATCGCTACTACTGCTGCTGCTACTACTACTTCTATTACTACTGCTACTACTACTCCTACTACAACCACAACTACTGCAATTACTACTTTTATTACTACTGCCACTACTACTCTGCTACTATAATTAATACTTCTGTTGCTAGTACAATAACTATTGCTGCCACTATTAGTACTACTACTAGTTCTGCTACAACTTGTATAACTACTATTAGTACTATTACTACTGCTACTACTGCTACTACAACTATTGCTGCTACTGCTGCTACTTCTACTACTACTATGACTAGTACCACTGCCACTTCTGGTACTACTCCAGCAATAACTACTATTTCTCCTACTACTACTGCAACAACAACTATTCCTGGTCCCACTACTACTTCTACTACTGTGGCGACTATAATAACTATAATTGCTACCACTACTACTACAACAGCAACAACAACAACAACTACTAGTACTACTGATAATACAACTACTCCCACTACAACTCCTGCTTCCGCGATTACTACTCGTACTACGACAGCAACTGCAACTACAACTACTATTACTATGGCCAAAGTTATTGCTACTTCTACTACTACTCCTACTACTGCTACTAGTTCTGCTACTATTACTACTATAAGTACTATTATAACAACTACTACTACAACAACTACTATTATTATTGCTACAACTACTACAACTATTATTACTACAACCACTACTACAGCTGTTGCTACATTTACTACAACTACCTTTGCTGCTACTTCTACTCCTACAACTACCACTTCTACTACTACTACTACTTTTACAACTATAACTAATTCCACTACTACTTCTCCAACTATTAAGGCTTCTACTACTACTACTACTATAATACTACAACTACTATGACTACTACTACTACTGTAATTACAAACATAACTACTGCTAATACTACTACTACTATTACTGCAGCAACTACTACTGCTACTATTGCTGTTGCTGCTACTACTGCCACTACTACTGTTGTTGCTACTACTACTTTTGCTATTTCTACTCCAAATCCTACTATAACTACTACTACTACTACTACTACTACTACTACTACAACAACTGCTGCTGCTGTTGCTTTAACAACTACTACCATAATTACTGCTATAGCGACTACTACTCCTTCTCCTTCTACTACTGATATTGCCACTACTACTCCTGCTACTACTTTTGCTAATATTATTACTTCTACTACTGTTACTGTAACTATTGCTACTACTACTTCTACTACAACTGCTACTGCCACTACTACTATTGCCATTACTACTCCTACTATGACTACTACTACAACTACTTCTCCTACTACAATTACTACTACCACTGCTACTACTAATGCTAGTGCTACTACTGCTACTATTGCTACATCTACTTCTGCTACACAACTATTGCTACTATTAGTGCAACTACCACACTACTTCTACAACTACTATTGCTACTGCTACTCCCATAACTAGTACTACTACTGCAAATACCGCTGCTACTACTGCTATGGCTACTATAGCTAATACCACTCGTACTAATACCTGTTCTACTATTGCGATGACTCCAGATGCTACTACAACAACTAGTATTGCTTCCTTTGCTACTATTGCTACTGCTACAACTATTACTACAATAACTACTTCTACAATAGCTACTACTACTCATAGCACTACTACTTCTATGACTGCTATTGCTATAGTTACTTCTACTATAGCTACAACTACTACTTCTCCTACTACTACTGCTACTATTGCACTACTGCTACTACCACTACTGGTACAACTACTACTTCTACTACTGCTACTTCTCCTATTATCACTACTACTACTATTGCTAATACTACTCCTAAAGCTACTACTACTACTGCTGCTACTACTCTCAGCTACTATTGCATTTTCTACTACTGCTACCACGACTACTGCTACTACTACTGCGGCAGGTACTACTACTACTACTACTACTTCTACAACCACTACTGGTGCTACTACTACTTGTACTACTACTACTGCAACTATTACTACTACTACTACAACTAATTCTACTACCGCTACTATTGCAACTATGACTCTTGCCACTACTGCTACTATAACTACTATGACTGCTACTATCATTACTGCTGCTACTGCTACTCCTATTAGTATTTCTACCATTGCTACTATTGCTCCAATGATTGCTTCTACTTCCAATACCGTGGTTACTGCTGCTACTACTACTACTACTTATAATATTGCTACAATAGCAACTACTACTACATCTACTAATGTAACAATTGCTTCGACGACTACTACTACTACTACTATGATTGTTGCTGCTACTCCTGGTATACTACTACAACTATGACTACTATTTCTACTACTACTACTACTATTGCTACTACCACTATTACTACTACTTCTACTACTACTACTACTATTGCTACTACTACCATTACTACAAGTAGTAGTTGTAGCAGTTGCAGCAGTAGTGGTAGTAGTAATAGTTGTAGAAGTAGTATTACTAGCTATAGTAGAAGTAGTAATAGTTGCAATTGTTGTAGCAGTAGTAGCACTAATAGTAATAGTAGGAGTAGGAGTAGTAGCAATAGCGGAAGAAGTAGTAGAAGTGGTTACAGTAGTAGTAGTAGCAGCAGCAGTAGTAGTAGTAGTAGCAGAAGTAGTAGTAGTATTAGCGTGAGTAGTAGTAGTGCCAGTAGAAGTAGTAGTTGTAGTAGTATTAGTAGAAGTACGAGAAGTGGCAGTACTAGCGGTAGTAGAGGAAGTAGAAGGAGTATGTAATTATAACTGTGATAGTAGTAGTTGCAGTTTTAGTAGTAGTAGTAGAAGCAGTAAGACTAGTAGTAGTTATAGTTTTAATAGTAGTAGTTGTAGTAGTAGTAGAATTAGCAACAATAGTAGTAGTAATTCTAGTAGTAGGGGTAGTAGCAGCTACTATAGTAGCAGTAGTAGTAGCAGTAGTAGTAGCAGCTGTAGTTGCATTAGTAGTAGTAGTAGCAGTAGTAGTGTAGTAGTAGTAGTAGTAGAAGTCGCAATAGTAGCAGTTATGTAGTAGTAGTAGTAGTAAGTGGAGTAGCAGTAGTAGAAGTAGTAGTAGTGGTTGTAGTAGTAGTAGCTAGCAGTTGTAGTAGTAGTTTGAGTAGTTATAACAGTAGTAGAAGTATTTGTAGTAGAAGTAATAGCAGTAGTAGTAGGAGCAATAGTAATAGTAGTAGTAGTTGCAGTAGTAGTCGTAGTAGTAGTAGTATTGGTGGTGGTGGTGGTGGTGGTGGTGGTAGTAGTAGTAGTAGTGGTAGAAGTAGCAATAATAGTAGTAACAATAGTAGTAGTATTTAGCAATAGTCGTAGTAGTAGCCGCAGTAGTGGTAGTAGTAGTACTAGTAGTAATAGTAATAGTAGTAGCTATAGTAGTTGTGGTAGTACTAGTAGTAGTGGCAGTCGTAGTAGTAGTAGTAGTAAAATTAGTAGCAGTAGTAGTAACAGTAGTAGTAGTATTAGCCATAGTGGTAGTAGTAGTAGTAACAATAGTTGTAGTAGTAGTAATAGTAGCAGTAACAGTAGTAGTTACAGTAGTAGTAGAAGTAGTTACAATGCTCATGGCCATAGTAGCAGTCATAGCTACAACCATAGTAGTAGCATTACAAGTAGAAGTAGTAGTAGTAGTCGTAGTAGTAGCAATAGTATAAATAATAGTGGTAGTATTAGTACTTATAGTAGTAGTAGAAGTAGCTACAATGTTCATAGCCATAGTACCAGTCACAGCTGCAGCCATAGTAGTAGCATTACAAGTAGAAGTAGTAGTAGTCGTAGTAGTAGTAATAGTATTAATTATAGTAGTAGTAATCATTATAGTACTATTAGTAATAGTATTGGTTATGGTAGGTGTATTAAGAGTAGTAGTAGCAGAAGCAGTGGTAGTAGTAGTAGTACTTGAAGTAGCAGGTGTAGTAGTAGTAGGCGCAGCTAGAGCAGTAGCAGTAATAGTAGTAGTAATAGTAGTTGTAGTAGTAGCACTAATAGCTATAGTAATAGTAGCAGCAGCAACAACAACAGTAGTAATAGTAGTAGCAGTTGCAATAGCAGCAGCAGGAGTAGTAGTAGTTGCTGTTGTTGTTGTAGTAGTTAGTAGCAGTATTAGTTATAGTAGTAGTAATAGTTGTAGTACTAGTAGTAACAGTAGTAGTAGTAGCAGCAGCAATAGTCACAGTAGTAATAGTAATAGTAGTAGTAGTGGCAACAATAGTAATAGTAGTAGTAGCAGCAATAGCAGCAATAACAGTAGTAGCAGTCGCAATAGTAGCATAGTAATAGTGGAAGTAGTAGTAGTAGTCATTGTAGTGGGTGTAGTAATAGTTAGTAGCTATAGCAGCACCAATAGCAGTAGAAGTAGTATTAGTAGTATTAGTAGTGGTAATAGTAGTAGTAGATGCAGCAACTGTAGCAGCAATAGTAGTTGTAGTAGTCATTGTCGTAGTAGTTATTATAGTACAAGTAGTAGTAGTTGTATTAGTAGCAATAGTAATAGCAATAGCAATAGCAGTAGTAGTAGGATTAGAAGCAGCAATAGTAGCAGTGATAGTAGTTGTAGTAGTTCTAGTAATTGTAATACTGGTAGTTATAGTAGATGTACAAGTAGTAGTGGTAGCAGTAGCAGTAGTAGTAGCAATAGTAGTTGGAGTATAGTAGTAGTATCAGCAGTAGTAGCAAAAATAGTAGTAGGAGTAGCAGTAGCAATAAAAGTTGTTATTGTAGTAGTATTAGTAGTAGTAGTAATAGCAACAATAACAACAGTAGTAGTAGTTCTAGTACTAGTACTAGTACTAGTAGTAGTAGCAGCAGATGTAGTAGCCAAGGTAGTAGTAATAGTAGCATTAGTGGTAGCAATAGTAGTAGTAGTAGTGGTAATAGTAGTACCAATAGTTGTAGTATTAGTAGTAGCAGTAGTAGCAATAGTAGTGCTAGTAATAGTAGTAGTGGCATAGTAGTAGCTGAAGCAGTACTAGTGATAGTAGTAATCGTAGTAGTAGCATCCATCCTAGCAACAGTATCAAGAGTAGTAGTCATAGTTGTAGTAGTAACAATAGCAGAAGTAGTAGTAATACTACAACTGCTAATACTAGTAGTAGCAGTAGAAGTAGTAGAAGCACTGGTATTAATGGGAGTAGTAGCAGTTGTAATAATAGAAGTAGCCGTAGGAGTAATAGTAGTAGGAGAAGTAGTAGTATTGGCAATAGTAGTTGGAGTAGTCATAGTTGTAGTAGTCGCAACAGCAGTATTAGTAGTAGTAGCTGCAAATGTAGTAGCAGAACTAGCAGCAGCTACGGTAGTATTATAGGTAGTGTAGCAATCGTAGTAGTTGTAGTAATAGTTGTAGTAGTCGTAGCAGTAGTAGTAGTGATAGTAATAGTAGTAGGAGTGGTCATTGTAGCAGTAGTATATGTAGTAGTAATAGTAGTAGTAGCCGTAGCAAAAAAAGTAGTAGTAGGAGAAGATGGAATAGCAGCAACAGTAGTAGTAGTCATTGTGGTAGTAGCAGTAGTAGTGGCAGTATCAGTAGTAGTAGTGGTAGTTGGGGTAGTAGTAGTAATAGTAATAGTAGTCGTAGTAACAGTAGTAGCAGAAGTAGCAGTAGTAGAAGCAGTTGTTATTATTGTAGCACTAGCAGTAGTAGCTGTGGTAGTAGTAGTAGAAGTTGTAGCACTAGTAGCAATAGTAGCATTAATAGTAGTAGTAGTAGCAACAACAACATTAGTAGTAATAGTAGTAGTAGTAGGAGTAGGAGCAGAAGTAGTAGTAGTAGTATTAGTAACAACCGTAGTAGTAGCAGTAGTAGCAGTAGTAGTAGTTGTTGTAGCAGTAGCAGTAGTAGTAATAGTAGTAGTAGTAGTCGTAGTAGTAGTAGCAGTAGTTGCCATAGTAGTAGTAGTTGTTGTTTAGCAGTAGTTGTAGCAGCAGTTATAGCAGTGGTAGCAAAAGTAGTAATCATAGTAGTAGTAGTAATAGTTGTAGAAGTAGTGGTAGTAGTCATAGAAGTAGTAGTAGTAATAGTAGTAGTATTAGCAGTGGTGGTCATAGTAGTAGTAGGAGTAGTAGTAGTAGTAGTACTAGTAGTAGAAGTAGTAGTAGTAGTAGTGATAGTAGTAGTAGTATCAGTATTAGTGGTTGTAGTTGTGATAATAGTTGTAGTGGTACCAGTTGTTGTAGTAGTTGTTATTGTAGCAATTGTTGAAGTGGTAGTGGTAATAGATGTTGTAGGAGCAGTAGTAGTAGTACTAGTAGGAGTAGTAGTAGGAGTAACCATAATAGTAGTGGCAACAGTAGAAGTGGCAGTTGTAGTAGTAGGAGGAGGAATAATAGTTGTTACTGTTGTATGAAAACTAGTAGTCATAGTAATTTTTTTTTGTTGTTGTTGTTGTTATTTTAGTAGTTATAGTATTAGAAGTAGTAGTAATAGCAGTATTAGAAGCAGTAGTAGTAGAAATAGTAGTAGCAGGGGAAGAAGATGTAGCAGTAGAAGTAGTAATAGAAGTAGCCGTAGTAGTCGTAGTAGTAGCAGCAGCAGTAGCAGTCGGAGTAGTAGTAGTAGTAAGAAAGGTAGTAGGATTTGTTATTGTTGGAGAAGTACTAGTAGTAGTAGTTGCATCAGTAGGAGTAATAGTAGTAGTAGTAGTAGTAGTAGTAGTAGTTGCAGCAGTAGGAGGAGTAGTAGTAGTAGTAGTAGAAGTAGTAGTAGTAGTAGAAGTAGTAATAGTAGTAGCAGTAGTAGTCGTAGTAATAGTAGTAGCAGTAGTAACAGTAGTAATAGTAATAGTAGTAGCAATTGTAGTAATAGTAATAGGTGTAATAGTAGTAGTAACAGTAGTAGTAGAAGTGTAGGAGTAGTGGTAGTAATAGAAGTAATAGTAGTAGTGGTTGTAGTAATAGTAGTAATAGTAGTAGTAGGAGTAGTAGGAGTAGTAGTAATAGTAGTAGAAATAATAGTAGTAGTAATAGTAGAGTAGCTGTAGTAGTAATAGTAGGGTAGCAATAGTAGTAATAGTAGTAGTAGTAGTAGTAGTAGTGGTAGTAGTAGCAGCAGTAGCGATCGAAACAGCAGTATTAATAAAAATAGTTGTAGTAGCAATAGTTGCAATAGCAACAGCAGAATTTGTAATAGTGTTAGCAAAAGAGGCAAGCAATAGTAGTAGCAGTAGTAGTTGTTGTAGTAGCCATAGTGGAAGTAGTAGCAGTAGTAGTGGCAATAGCAGTAGTTGCAAAAGTAGCAATGGTAGTTGTTGTTGTTATTGTATTAGAAGAAAAAGCAATGTAGTAGCTATAGTGGAAGTAGCAGCAGTAGCGGTAGTACGAGAAGTAGTCATAGTAGAAATAATAGCAGTGGCATCAGTAGTAGTGAAATAGTAGTAATATTAGTAGTAGTAATGGTAGTAGTAGTAGCAGGAGTAACAGTAATGGTAATAGTAGTAGTAATAGTAGAAAATGTAGCAGTAGTAATAGTAACTGTAGTAACTGTAGCAGTACTAGCGGCAGTGCCAGTAGTAGTACTCGAAGTAATAATACTGATAGTAGAAGTAGTAACAGTAGTAGTAGTATTAGTAATAGTAGTAGTCATATTTGTAGTAGTAGTTGTAATAGTCGTTGCAGTATTAGTAGGAGCAGTAGTAGTTGTTGTAGAAGTAATAGTAGAAGTAGTAGTAGTTGTTGTAGGAGTAGTAGAAGTAGTAGTAGCACTTGTAGCTGTAATAGTTGTCGTAGTAGCAGTCGTACCCACAATAGTAGTTGTAATGGTAGTTACTGTTGCATCAGAAGTAGTAGTGCTAGTAGTACTAGTATAAGTAGAAGTAGTAGTAGTATCAGTAGTAATAGTAGTAGTAGTAATAGTAGTAGTAGTAATTGAAGTAGTAGTAGTCATAGTACCAGTACTAGTAATAGTAGTAGGACTAGGAGTAGTCGTAGTAGTAGTTGTCACAGTAGTACTAGTAGAAGTAATAGTACATTAGCTGCAACAGTAGATGTAATAGTAGTAGTTGGAGTACTAGTAGTAAGTAGAAGTAGTAGTGGTAGCTGCAGTAGTAGCAGTGGTACTAGTAGTAGTACTAGTGGTTGTGCTAGGAGCAACAGTGGTAGTTGAATTTGAATAGTTGTAGCAATAGAGCAGCAGTAGTAGAACTCGTAATAGCAGTAGCAGCAGCAGCCGTTGTAGTTGTTTGATTAGTAGTACTAGTAGCAAAAGTAGTAGTAGTATATTGGAAGCAGTAGTAGTAGCAGTAGAAATAGTAGTAGCAGAAGTATTGGTACTATGAGAAGCAGTAGTAATAGCTATAGTAGTAGTAGTAGTAGTAGTACGAATAGTCGTAGTGGTAGTAGAAGTAGTAGTAATAGTAGTAGTAATAATAGTAGCAGTAGAAGTAGTAATAGCAGCTTTAGTAATGGTAGTAGTAGTACAAGTAGCAGCAATAGTAGTAATAGTAGTAGTAGTGATAGTAGTGGTAGTAGTAGTGGTGGTGGTGGTGGTAGTAGAAGTAGCAGTAGTAGCAGAAGCTGTAGTAGTAATAAAAGTAGTAGTAGTAACTATAGTAGCAGTAGTAGCTATAGAAGTAGTAATAGTGTTAGCAGAAGCTGTAGTAGTAATAAAAGTAGTAGTAGTAACTGTAGTAGCAGTAGTAGCTATTGAAGTAGTAATAGTGTTAACAACAATAGTAGTAGTAGTAGCAGTAGTAATAGCTGTAGCAGTAGTAGCAGTAGTAGTAGAAATTGTAGTAGCAGCGGCAGTAGCAGCTACCGTGGTAGTAGTAGTTGTAGTAGTAGTTGTTGTTATACTAGATGCATTAGGAGTAGTACTAGTAGTGGTAGTAGTCATAGTAGTAACAGTAGTATTAGTAGTAGTATTAGAGGTAGTAGTAAGGGTTGTATTTGTAGTTGCGAAACTAGCATTTGTAGCCATAGTAGTAGTAGTAGCAGCAACAGTAGTAGTAGTAGTAGTAGACATAGGAGTAGCATTAGTAGTAGTTGCAGTTGTTTTGGTAGTTGTAGTTGTTGTTGCGATAGATGCAGCAGTATCTGTTGTAGAAGTAGTAGTAATAGCATTTGTAGTAGCAATAGTAGTAATGGTGGTAGACGTAATAGTAGCAGTAGCATTTGTAGTAGCAATAGTAGTAATGGTGGTAGACGTAATAGTAGCAGTAGCTGTAGTAATAATAGTAGTAGTAGTAGTAGTAGTGGTAGTAGAAGTAGTAGTAGTAGTAGTAGTAGAAACATTAGTAATAATAAAAGCAGCAGTAGTAGCAATAGTTGCAATAGTAGTAGCAGAAGTTATAATAGTATTAGCAACAGCGGTAGTAGCAGTAGTAGTAGCAGCAGCAGTTATCGTAGTAGCGATATTGGAAGTAGCAGCAGTAGTAGTGGCAGAAGTCGTAGTAGCAAAAGTAGTAGTGGTAATAGTTGTTGTTGTTGTATTAGAAGCTGTAGTACCGTGGTAGTTGTAGTAGAAATAGCAGCAGTAGTGGTAGTAGGAGAAGTAGTCGTAGTAGAAGTAGCAGTAATAGTGGTAGCAATAGTAATAGTGGTAGCAGTATTAGTAGTAGTAACAGTGGGTAGTAGTAGCAGCAAAAGTAGTTGTAAGGGATGTAGTTGTAGTAGCAATAGTAGCATTGGTGGACATAGTAGCAATAGTAGTAGTAGTTATAGTAGTAACAGCAGCAGCAGCAGTAGTCACCATAGTAGTTGTTGCATTAGTAGTAGTAGTAGTAGCAGTCGTAGCAATAGCGTTAGTAGTAGTAACAGTAGTAGTAGTTGTTGTAGTTGTGGTTGCAACATTTGTAGTAGTATATGTAGTAGTTGTAGTAGTGGCAATATTTATACTGGTACTAGTAGCAGTCGTAGAAGTACTAGTAGTAGTAGTAGCAGCAGTAGTAGTAGTGGTAATAGTCATTGAAGTAGTAGTTGTAGTAGTAGTAGAAGATGAAGCAGTTGTAGTATTAGTCAGAAGAGTAGTAGTAGCAATAGTAGTAATAATAGTACCAATAGTTGTTATTGTAGGAGTAGCAGTAGTAGTAGTTGTAGCAGTAGAAATAATAGTAGTAGTAGTAGTAGAAGTAGTCGTAGTAGTAGTAATAATAGTAATAATAGTAGTAACAGTAGTAATGGTATTTATAGTAGTAGCAGTAGTAGTAAAAGTAGTAGTCGTAATAGTAGTAGTAGCAGTAGCAGTTGTCGTAGTGGTAGTAATTGAAGTAATAGTAGTAGCGGTAGTAGTAGTAATAATAATAATTGTAATAGTAGTCGTAGTAGTAGTAATAGTAGTAGTTATAATAGTATTAGTAATAGTAGCAGTTGCTGTAGTAGTAATAGTAGTATTAGTTGTAATAGTACTAGCAGCAGTCGTAGTAGTTGTAGCAGTAGAAGTAGTAGTAGTAATACAAGTAGCCGTAGTAGCAATAGTTGCAATAGCAACTGCAGAAATTGTAATAGTGTTAGCGGCAGCAGCAGTAGAAATAGTAGTAGCAATAACTATTACTGCTACAAATACTACTACTGCTACAACAACAACTACTACTACTCTGACTTCTACTTCCATTAATACTACTACTACTATTACGGATGCTGCTGCTACTAATACTGCTACAACATCTCCTATTCCCGATACTTCTGCTACTACTACTACAACAACAACTATTACTACTGCTACTACTGTGGCTGGTAATACAACAACAACTACAACTGCTACTATTACTACCACTCTAGGTGTTGCAGCTGTTGCTATTGCTACTACAACAACTTCTATGACTTCTACGATTGCTACTACATTGTTGCTGCTTCTACTATAACAACAACTACTACTGCCACCACAAATTCTGTTACTACTACTACTGATACTACTTCGACTACTACTACTACCACCACTACTACTGCTACTGCTGCAACTGCTAATACTATAACTACTACTACTGCGATAACTGCTACAATTGCTACTGCGACAACTACTGCTACTACAACTACTGCTAATACCTCTACTATGCTTCTGCTGCCGCTGCTATTATGAGTACTACTACTGCAATAACAACAACAACTACTCCTACTACTACTAATACAACTGCTACTACAACAATTCGTACAACAACTGCTTCTACTACTACTACTGTTGTTGCTGCTACTACTGCTACTATTACCATTACTACTACTACAGCAACTACTCCTACTACTACTTCTACTGCTGCTGCTGCTCCAGCTGCTACTCCTAATACTACTATTGCTACTGCTACTACTCCTACTACCACTGCTACTGCTACTACTCCTACTACAACTAGAAGTACTACTACTCCTTTTGCTACAACTACTACAACTACTTCTACTAGTACTATAACAAGTACTACTACAATGAGTGCTACAACTACTGCTACCATTATTGCAACTAATACTTTTTCTCTTGCACAAATACTGCCGCAACTGCTACTGCTACTACTACTACCACTACTGCAAATACTGCAACTACAAATATTATTACAAAAACTGCTACTACAGGTAATGGTATTACTTCTGCTTTAACTGCTACTGCTACTGCTATTACTACTGATACTACTACTGTTATAACTACTGCTAAAACTACTGTTGCTGCTGCTGCTACTACTACTGCTACAACGACTACTACTACTAGCACTATTCCTACTGCAACTACTACTACTACTACCACCACTACTACTTCAATAAGAAAAACTACTGTTGCTACCGATACTACCACTTCTACCATTATTACTAGCAGTATAACTCCTCCTACGACTACAAGAGGTACTACTACCACAACCTCTATTCCTACTACGAGTACTACTCCTAGCATTGCTACAACTACTGCTGCTGCTACAACTATTGCTACTGCAACTACAACAACTACTACTTCTCCCTCTTTGATGACAACTGCTACAACTACTGTTACTACTACTAATACAACAACAACAACTACAACTACAACTACTACCTCTACTAAATACTACAACTGCTGCTGCTACTACTACTACCACCACTATTAAATACTACAACAACAGCAACTTCTACTAATGCTACTGCTACTACTACTGCTACAACTTCCACTACTATTATTGTTGTTGCTGCTACTACTACTACTACTACTACTTCCAGTAGTACCACCTTTATACAACTACTACTACTACTACTACTGGTACAACACCTACCACGACTACAGCTGCTGCTACTCGTACTACTATTGCGACTACTGCTACTACTACTATTTCTACTACTACTACTCGAACTCCAACTGCTACTTAAACTAGTACTAGTACTACTACCACTACATCTACTGCTACCGCTACTCTTACTGCTACTGCTGCTGCTACTACTACTACTACTTCTACTACTACTATTGCTACTCCTACTACTACTCCCACTACTACTACAACTTGCAACAAGTACTACTGCTACTTTTGCAACGACTACTACTACCACTACTACTACTGCCACAATTGCTACTCCTACTACCATAACTTCAACTACTACTACACCTGCTGCTACTACTACTATTACTACAACAACAAGTACTACTCCTACCCTCACTCCTACTACAACAATAACTACTACTCCTCCTTTTGCTACCCCTACTCCTACTACCATAACTTCAACTACTACTACACCTGCTGCTACTACTACTATTACTCCTCCGCCTGCTCCTACTACTACTACTGCTGCTATAGGTACTACTACTGTTACAACAACTACTACTATTGCTATAGGTACTACTACTGCTTCTACTACTACTAATGCAACAGTTACTACTGCTACTGCTACTACGACGACTGCTACTACTACTACTACTTAAGCTACTTCTACTACAACTACTATAACAATTGCTCCCACTACTACTACTAGCGCCAATACTACAACTACTACAACCACAGCTACTACTACTGCTACTCCAATTGCTATTGCTACTACAATTACTACTACAACACTAGCCACTGCTAATACTGCTACTATTACTGCTACTTCTACTACTACATCTATTGCTCTTGCTACTTCTACTACTGCTACTGCTACTACCACCACTACGACTACTACTACCACTACAGCTACTACTACTACCACTACTACTGCTAAACAATTGCTGCTACTACTACTACTGCTACTTCTGCTACTAACGCTACCACCATTGCTGCTATTCCAACTACTACAACTACAACTACTATTACTGCTACTCCTACTACTACTACAACCCCTACGGCTACTTCTTTGCTACTGCTACTACTACTACAACTAGTTCAGCCACTACTTCTGCTACTACTACTGCTCCTATAATAATAACTACTACTACTACTACAACTACTATTAGTGATACTACTACTGCTTCTACTACTATTACTACTGCCACTAGTACTACAACAACAACTGCTACTACTGCTACTGGTACTTCTACTTTCATTACTATTACTAATACTGCTACAACAACAACAATAACAACAACTACTACTACTACTAGAACTACTAGTACTACAACTACTACTACTACAACTACTTCAACTACTACTACTACTACTACCACTACTACAGCTACTACTACAACTAGTCTACCATTACTACGACTAATACTACTTCTTCTATTGCTACTAGCACTATGAGTTTGGCTACTATTACTACTGCAACTAATACTACTAGTACTACTTCTACTGCTACTGCTTATACTGCTACTGCTGCTACTACTACTTCTGCTACTACTACTACTGCTAAGACAACCACTGCTACTGCTACTTCTACAACCACTACTACTACGACTGCTACTTCCGTGACTACTACTATAACCACTGCGACTACTACCGCTGTAACCGCTACAGCTGCTGCCACTACGTTAGCGACTACAACTATTGCTACTACTATTGCTACTACTAATACAACTGCTACAACTGCTACTACTACCGCTGATACTACTGCTACTGTTACTTCTACTGCTACAGTTAATGCCACAACTACTGCTACTACTACTACTACACTACTGTTACTATTACTACAACAACTACTTCTACTGCTACTTTATTGCTACAACTGCAATTGCCACTACAACAACTGCTACAATTGCTACAGCTACCACACCTAATGTTTCTACTCTTATTGCAACTACTGCAACTGGTACCGCTACTACTACTGCTACTACTTCTTCTATTACCACTACTGCGACAACTACTCATGCTACCACTACTATTGCTACTTATACAACTACCACTACTGCTACAACTAATGCAACTTCTATGACTATTACTGCTACTACTAATGCTACTACTTCTTGCTGCTACTGCTACTCTCACCGCTACTGTTACAACTGCTACTATAGCAACTACAGCTACTACTATTACTACTCCTACTATAACTACAACTGCTACTACTATTAATATGACTACTACTGCTGCTATTGGTACTACTACAACTTCCTCTACTGCGATTACCACTACTACTAGTATAGCTACTGCTGCTGCTGCTACTACTACTAATATAGTAATTACTACTCCTACTACTACTGTTGCTGCAACTGCTACTACTACTTCTACTACTATTGCTACAACTACTACCACTTCTACTACAACTATTATTGATGCTGCTACTACTCCTACTACTATAACTTCTACTACTGCTACTGCTGCGGTTGCAACTGTGACTACTACAACTACTACTATTATTATTACTACTACTACCAGTTCTATTACTACTATTATTATTACTATGACTACTACTACTACTTCTCCTACTACTACCACTACTGCTACTACTTCTCCTACTACTACCAGTACTGCTACTACTGCAACTATTGTAACTACTATCATGACAGCTACTACTACTCTTACTACTGCTTCTAGAACTATTACTTCTACTACTACTACCACTACTTCTCATACTATTACTACTACAACTACTGGCTACTGCTTCTATTGCTAGTACTACTACTAATATAGCTACTACTACTACTATGCTGCTACTACTATTATGGCTTTTGCTACTACCACTAATACTGCTACTACTACTTCTACTACTACTACTGCTACTACTACTGCTACTACTACTATGGCTACTAATACTACTGCCACTTCCACAACTACTACTACTCCTCTTACTACTACTTTTGCTGCGTTTGCTACCACTGCTCCTACTACTACAACTGCTACTACTGCTACTATTGCAACTACTATTACTACAAATACTTCTACAACTACTAATACTAGTACTATCACTACTTCCACGACTACTTCTATTGCAACTACCACAACAACGATAACTACTACTGCTGCTTCTGCTACTGCTGCTATTGCTGTAGCTACCGCTACAACTACTACAATTGCTGGTTCTATTGCTACTACTACTGCATTGACTACTAAAACTACTGTTTTTGCTGCTATTACTAATACTACCACTATTACTACTACTGCTACTCCTACTACTACTATTACTGCTACTACTACTTCTACTACTACAACTACGACTACTACAAATACGAATACTTCTGCTATAACAGCTACCGTTTATTGCTACAACTGTTAGTGCCGCTACCTTAGCTGCTATTGCTGCTGCTACTACTACAACTATTACTACTACAACTACTTCTACAACAACTACTACTATGACTACTACTACAACCACTAATACTACTACAACTATTACTTCTGCTGCTACTACTAATACTACTACAACTTCTCCTATTCCTTATCCATTTGCTATAGCTACTACTACTACTACTACTACTACTACTACTATTATTAATACTACTGTTGCTGTTGCTGCTGCGGCTGCTAATAATACTACCACTGCTGCTACTACTACTACTACCATTATAGGTGTTGCAGCGGTTGCTACCACTACTACAACCACTACTTCTCCTACTACTACTACAACTGCTACTACATTGTTGTTGCTTTTACTGTAACAACAACTACTACTACTGCCACCGCCACTTCTATTACTACTGCTGTTGCTGCTACTTCCATTACTTTTACTACTCCCACTACTACCGCTACTACTACTATTGCTAGTACTATTACTACTATTGCTGCTACTACTACTACTGTTGCTATTGCCAGGACTATTGCTGCTACTACTACTGCAAATACCACTACTATGCTTCCACTGCTACTACTATTATGAGGACCACTACTGCAAAAGCAATAACAACAACTACTACTTTTCCTAGTACTACTACTACAACTGCTACTCCTACTACTTCTACTACTACAACTACTACAGCTACTACTGCCACTATTACCACTACTACTACTAATCCTACTACTGCTACTACTACTACTATTGTTGCTGCTACTACTCCTACTACTATTTCAACTAATACTACTACTACAACTACTACTACTGTTGTTGCTGCTATTATTGCAACAACTACTACCATTACTTCTACTACTACAACTACTACTGCTACTGCTATTGTTGCTACTATTGCAACTACTACTATTACTACTGCTACTACTACTAATACTACTACTGCTACTGCTGCTACTGCTGTTGCAGCTACTACTACTGCTATTACTACTACTACGAGTATTGCTGCTACTAGTGCTACTACTACTTCTACTACTACTACTACTACTCCAAATACTACTACTCCTACTACTTCTACTACTACTACTACCACCACTACATCTACTTCTGCTACTACTGCTAATACTATTGGCTATTACAACTACTACTGCTACTACTGCAACGGCTACTGCTACTACTCCTCCTACTACTACTACGGCAACTAATTCTACTACTGCCACTGCCACTACTACTGATACTACTGCAACTACTACTAGTACTCTTATTACTACTATTACTACTAGTACTACTACTGTTATTGTTGCAACTACTACCGCTGCTTCTTCTACTCCTACTACTACTACAACAACAACAAGCGCTACTAAAATGACTATTACTACTACTATTACTACTACTAGTATAACTCCTCCTACAACTAAAATAGGTACTACTACCACAACAACTATTCCAACTAGTAATACTACTCCTAGCACTGCTAATACTACTGCAACTGCTACAATTATTGCTGCTGCTACTACTACTAGTACCACAGCTACAACAATTGCTACTACTACTCCCCCTACTACAACAACTGCTACAACTACTATTACTACTGCTACTACTATAACCACTACTACAACCACTACTACAACCACTACTACTACCACTACTAAATACTACAATTACTTCCACTACTACTACTACCACCACTACTAAATACTTCAACTACTACTACTTCCACTAATGCTACTACTACTACTGCTACTGTAACTACTACTACAACTTCTCCTACTACAACCACTGCTTTAAATGCTACTGGTACAACTCCTACTATGACTACTATTGCTAATCTCCTGTTACTGCTACTGCTCCTGCCATGAGTACAACTACTACTGCTACTTCTCGTGCTATTACTACTACTACTATGACTGCTACTACTCCTACTACTATTGCTACTGATACTGCTCCTCCTCCTCCTCCTACTTCTACTAGTCCAACTGCTACTTCAACCAGAACTACTACTATTACCACTACTACTACTACTGCTGCTGCTACTACTATTGCTGCTACAACTACTACTACTATTGCTACTCGTACTGCTACTCCCCCTACTACTACAACTGATACTGCTACACTTTTATAACTTCTACTAGTACTTGGTACAAGTACTACTCCTACAAATGCCGCTGCCACAACTGCTATACCTACTACCACAACGGTAACTACTACTACTACTTCAACAATCGCCACTGTTACTACTCTCACTCCTACTACAACAACAACAACTGCTGCTGCTTCTGCAACCCCAACTCCTAATACCATTGATAATACTACAGCGAGTACTACTATTACTGTTGATAATGCTATTACTACTACCACTTCTACTACTACTAGAACAGCTATAACTACTACTACTATTACAACTAGTACTACTACTGTTGCAACTACTACGAATGCTACAGTCACTACTGCTACTCCTACTACTACAACTGCTCCAGCTATTACTAGAACAACTTCTCCAACTACTACTACTACTAGTACTACTACGACTACTACTACGATTGCTACTACAATCACTCCTACTAACACTAGTACTGCTACAACTGCCCATAATACTTCTAATACTCCTGCTAGTACTACTAGTACTACTGCTACTACTATGACATTTGCTACTATTGCTTCGACTACTACTATTACTACTTCTGCTAATACTACCAGTACTACAACTACTACACTACTACCACTACTACTACCACCACTACTACAACTCTCACTCCTACTACTACTACTATTACAACTACTCCTCCTACTACTTTTGCTCATAAAACTACTATTGCTGCTCCAACTACTACTCCTACTAGTGATACTTCTACTACAACTACTACAGTTACTACTATTGCGGTTACAACTATTACTACTACCACTACTACTAGTGCCATAACTAATGCTACTACTACTCCTACCACTACTACTACTAGTAATGCGACTCGTACAACTACTACCACTGCAACTGCTACTACTGCAACACTACTACTGCTGCTACTTTTACTATAGCTTGTACTTCTACTATTACAATTGCTATGAATGATAATGCTAATGCTACTATTGCTACTCCTACTACTATTGCGACCACTACAACTGCGACTACTGTTTCTACTGCTACCTTTAATACTACTACTACAACTACTACTACTCCTACTACTACAACTTCCACTACTCGTATTCCAACTACTATGACAAGTACTGCTGCTTGACCAAATACGACTACAACTATTGCTACTACAACAGCTACTGCTAGACCTACTACTACTACTACTCCTCATATTGCTATACAATTGCTGCTACTAGTACTACTACTACAACTACTACACCTGCTACTGCTTATACTACTACTATTACTGCTAGTACTACTGCTACTCCTACTTCTACTACCACTACGACTATTACTACCACTACGATTACTACTGCTGCTGCTGCTACTACTACTACTACTACTACAACTAAACTATTGCTACTGCTACTACTGCTACTGCCACTACTACCATTCCTACCACTACTACCGCAACTACTACTGCTGCTGCTACTACAACACATACTGCTACTTCAATTGCCACTACAACTTCTACCGCTACTACTTCTACTACTACCACTGCTACTACAACAATAACTACTACTATAACTACTACTACGACTACTACTACTACAAATACTACTATAACTACTACCAGTGCTACTACTACTACTTCAGCTACTACAACTGCCACTAGTACTACTACTATTACCGCTACTGCTGTTGTCATTGCTTGTGCCACTACTACGTCCACTACTATGATAATACTGCTACAACAATAACAACAACAACTACAACAACTACTACTACAACTACTACTACAACAACTACTTCTACTACTACTACTACTACTACTACAGCTACTGTTGCAACTACTACTATTATGACTACTACTACTAATACTACTTCTACTGCTGCTGCTACTACAACTACTTCTACTGCTACTAACACTACAAGTACGGCTACTATTACTACTGCAACTAATACTACTACAACTTCTTCTGCATCTGCTAATACTATTACTACGACTACTACTACTTCTACTATGGTTGCTTAAACTATTACTGCTACAACTACTACTTCTGCTACTACCACCACTACTACTACCACTGCTAGTGCTACTTCTACTATGTCTACTACTGCAACTACTACTTCCATGACTCCTACAACTACCACTACCACGGCTACTGCTGCAACTACTATTGCTGCTGCTATTACATTGGAGACTACTACTATTGCTACTACTATTGCTACTGCTACTACTATTGCTACAAGTGCTACTAGTGCTACTGCTACTACAAGTACTACTATTACTATTACTACTACTATTACTATTGCTACAAGTACTACTATTGCTACTACTACTACTACTACTACAACTGGTGCTACTATTGCTACTATTGCCACTACTACACTATTACTACTAATGCTACTACTACCACTACTTGTACTACTGCTGCTACTACTACTACGACTACTTCTACTTCTACTACTACTACTACTACTACTAATACTACTACAACCATTACTACTACTAATACTACTACTACCACTACTACTACTACTACAACTATTACTACTACTACTACTACTACTAGTACTACTCTTCATACTACCAATACTAGTCGTACTACTGCTACTACCACTACTAGTTGTACTACTACCGCTGCTACTACTACTACTATTGCTTCTACTGCAGCTACTACTGCTACGACTGTGACTACCTCTAATTCTACTTCTACAACTACAACTACTAGTACTACTACTACTGCTACCGCTACTACAACTTGTTGTCCTACTGCTACCATTACTACAACAACTACTACTTCAATATTGACTACTGCTACTACTATTGCTAGTATCGCAATGACTACTATTACCACTACTTTTACTTCTGTTGCAACTTTTAGTGCTAGTACTACTACTATTGTTACGACTTCTGCTACTGCTGCTGCTGCTACTACTATAATTACTACTACAACTGCTACTACTACTACAACTACTACTACTTCTCCCACTATTATTGCTACTAGTATGCTGCCACTACGACTACTACTCTTCCTCCTTATACTATTACTGCTACTTCTACTGCTACCACTACTACTTCTACTACTGCTACTGCTCCTACCACCACATCTGCTGCAACTACTACGACTACTCCTACTACTCCTACTACTACTACTATTGCTACTACTGTAGCTACTGCTGCTCCTACTATGACTACCGCTAATTATACTTTTACTGTTGCAACTACTACTACTACTATAGCTACCGCTACTACTACTTTTTCTCCTACTACAACTATTATTACATTTACTACTACTGCTGTAATGACTACGGCTACTGCTACTGCTATGACTTCTATGACTTCTATTACTACTACTACCAATACTATTGCAACTTCTGGTGCTAGTAATACTACTATTGCTACTACTACTACTACTGCAGCTACTGCTATAATTACTACCACTACCACAACTACTATTGCAACTACTACTACTTCTCCCACTACTATTACTACAACCACTTCTACTACTACAACTACTACTACTACAATTTCTGTTACTACTACTGTAGCAACTAGTACTATTGCTTCTACTTCTGCTATGACTACTACTGCTACTATGCGGCTACTAATACTACTCCTACTATGACTACTATTGCTACTACTTTTGCTGATGCTACTGCTGCTACAACTGTAGCTACTGCTACTACTACTACTGCTGCTACTATTATTACAACTACTGCTGTTGCTACTGCTGCTGCTGCTGCTGCTAATACAATACTACTGATTCTGCTACAACCACTACTACTACTACCAAAACTACTTTTGTTACGACTACTACTCTGACCACTACTTCTTCTACTGCTACTACTTCCACTACTATTACTATTACTACTATTGCTACTGCTGCAGCTATAACTGCTACTGCTAATACTATTACTACTGTAATTGCTACTATTGCTACTATTGCGATAGCTACTACTACTTTTACTACTACTGCTACTGCTAGCACAACTCCTGTTACAACTCCTGCTATTGCTACTACTACTACTACTCCTGCTACTACTTCTACAATGATTAGTTCAACTACTACTACTTCTACTACTATTGCTATTGCTACTATGACTACAACTACTACTACAATAACAACAACAACAACTACTACTACTACTACTAATTCTATTACTAATACTACTACAACAACCACTACAACTACTACTATAATAACAACTACTACTATTGTTGCTGCTGCTACTACTACTGTTACTACTACTACTACTCCACTACTACTTCTACTACTAGTTCTACAACTACTGCTATTACTGCTAAAACCACTGCTATCGCTACAATAGCTACCACCCTCACTACTACTAATACTACATCAACAACTTCTACTACGACTACTTCTACTAGTACTTCTAGTACTACTACTACTGCCATTTCTACTAATGCTACTACTGCCACTACTTCTGAGATTCTAACAACTAATAGGATTACTCCAACTACTACTGCTACTACTGCTACTACTGCTACTTCCACTGCTACTACAATGACTGCTCTTACTACTACAACCACTACTACTGCTACTAATACAACCAGTCTTACTACTACCAATACTACTTCCATTGCTAGTAGTACATCTACTACTGCTACTGCTACTTCTATTACTACTACAACCACTAATACTACTACTTTACACTTACTACTACCACTACTACTATTGCTGCAACTAATACTACTTGCACAACTATTACTGCTACTATTACTACTACTACCATTACTACTACCACTACTAAATTCTACGACTACTGCTTCTACTTCTACAACTACTGCTACTACTACTGCTAATTCCACTAATGCTACTGCTACTACTACTATGGCTACTGTTACTACTACTACAACTTTTACTAATATAATTGTTGCTGCTGCTGCTACTACTACTACTACTTGTGATACTAACATAACTACAACTGCTACTACAACTAATAACATAACTAATATTGCCGCTATTTCTACAACTACGACTACTACTATGACTATTGCTCTTGCTGCTGCTGCTCCTATTACTACTTTTGCTAATACTACAACTACAACTACTACCACTACACTACTACTACTACCACTACTACCACTACTACTACTACCCTCACTCCTACTACTACTACCACTACAACTACTACTTCTGCCACTGCTCATAATACTACTACTGTTGCTCCAAATACTGCTGTTGCTACTACTAGTACTACTACTATTACTACTACTACTGCTGCTGCTGCTGCAATAATTACAATTATTGTTGCTAGAACTATTACTACTACCACAACTACTGCTCCAAGTACTGCTACTAATAGTACTACTACTACTATTGCAACTTCTACTACTAGTACTGCAACTCCTATAGCTACTACAACTGCAACTGCTACTACTGCTACACCTACTGCTACTGCGATAATGACTACTGCTACTATTGCCACTGGCACAACAACTGGTACTACTGCTGCTATTACTACTTCTATTGTAACTACTACTATTTCTACTGCTGCTGCTGCTACTACTACTACTTCTACTCCTACTCCTACTATAGCTACTATTGCTACTGCTAGTCCTACTACTACTACTACTTCTACCACTAGTACTGCTACTACTACTACTACAATTGCTACTATTCCTACCACTACCACTGTGACTGCTACTACCACTACTGCCACAACTCTTACTACTGCTACTGCTACAACTACTTTTCCTAGTACTACTGCTACTAATACCACTCCTCCTACTCCTACTACTGCTACTATGACTACTACTTCTAGAACAACTACTACTACTCCTAGTACTGCGGCTACAACTCCTACTACTACTACAGCTACTAGTACTGCTGCTGTTATCACTACTATAGCCGCTATACTATTACTGCTGCTAGTACTACTGCTACCAATTCAACTACTTGTTCTACAACTACTGCAACAACTACTACTGCGACAACTGCTAATACTACTACTACTCCTAATCCTACTACTACAACTACTATTGCTACTACTACTATTACTGCTACTACTACTTCTACTGCTACTACTACTATGTTTGCTACTACTACTTGCTATAACTACTAATGTCACTCCTGCTACTACTATTGCCATTGCTTCTAATCCTGCTACAAATGCTACTGCCATTACTGCTTCTCCAACAGCTACTAATGCTACTACTGCAACTACTGCTACCACAAGTACTACTTCTACTACTGCCACTGTGACTACTACTCCTAATACTACTACTACTTCTGCCACTAATACTACTATTACTACTACTACTAATACTACTACTGCTTCTGCTAGTACAACGGCTATTACTACTACTACTACTAATAATAATAATAAACTATTGCTATGGTTACTGCTACTGCTGCTATTGCTACTAATGCTACTACCACTTTTGCCATTCCTACTGCTACTGCAGCTAATACTACTACTCCAACTACTACTATTGCAGTAGCTACTACTAATACTACCACTTATACTACTACCACCACTACTACTACTCCTCTCGCTCCTACTACTACTTCTGCCACTCTTATTGCTACTACTACTCATAATACTAATACTGCTACTGCTACTACTACTACTACTACTACTTCTACTACTACTACCACTACTACTACTCCACTCACTACTACTACTACTTTTGCCGCTCGTACTGCTACTACTACAGCAACCACTGCTGCACCTTCTACTACAACTACTACAACTACAACTACTATTGCTCTCACAACTACTGCTACTGCTACTACCCCAACCGCTCCAACTACTGCTACAACTCCTCCTACTGCTACTACCGCAGCTACTACTACTACTACTATTACAACTGCTACAACGACTACCACAACAACTACTGCCACGACTATTAGAACTAATACTGCTACTGCTACTACTAATACTACCACTACTACTGCTACTATTTCCGTCACTACTACTACTGCTATTACTACAACCACTTCTACTACTACAGCTACTAATACTACCACTTATACTACTACGGGTACTACTACTGCTGCTACTACTTGTGCTGTGATTACTAGAACTACTACTGCTAATACTAATCCTAATACTTCTACAACTACACTACTACTGCTACTACTGCTCCAACTACTACAACTATGACTATTACTACAACTGCTGCTACTACTACTACTAGTCCTGCTACTTCTCTTACAAGCACTCCTACTATCACTACTCGTACTACAGCGACAATAACTACCACTACTACTATTGCTACTCCAACTGCTACTCCTCCAACTAATACTGCTACAACTACAACCAATACTACAACTACTAATACTACTAATATTACAGCTTCAGCCACTACTACTACTACTGCTACTACTACTATTGCTATTGCTATAGCTACTGCTATTGCTACTACTACTACTACTATTATAACAACTACTGCTATTATAATACTACTAATCATAATACTACTGCAACTATTGCTACTGCTACAACTACTACGATTACTCCTACATCTACTCCTACTGATGCTGCTACTAGTACTCCAACTTCTTCTCCTTCTACTTCTGCTACTACTTCTTCTCCTACTGCTACTACAACTACCGCTACTACTACTGCTACTACTGCTCCTACTGCTCCTACTGCTACTCGCGTAACAACATCAACCATAATTACTACTACTACTGATGTTGTTGACGCTGCTACTATAACTGCTACTTTTGCTACTACTACTTCTACTGCTACTGCTACTACCATGACTACTACTACTCCTACTACTACAATTGCTTCTATTACTACTACGACTGCTACTACTATTGCTACTTCTACTACTTCTGCTTCTACTACTTCTAGTACCACTATAGCCGCTACTCTGACTCCTACTAGTACTACTACTGCTACTGTTGCTACTACTCATAATACTACTACCGATAATGCTACTACTGCTACTACTACAACAACAACTACTACGGCTACTATTCCTACTACTATTTCTGCTACTACTACTACTGCTACTGCTACCTTGGCTGCTGCTACGACAACTACTTCTACTACTACTACTACTACTCCTCTGGCTAATTCTATTGCTCCTCTTACTGCTACGACAGCTGCTACTAATGCTACTACTTTTGCTACTGCTCTTGTGGTTGCCACAAATACTAATGCTACTACTACTTCTACTACTACAGATACTGCTACTACTACTTCTAATACTACTACAACTACTTCTACTACTACTACTACTACTACTTCTCCAGTGTCAGCTGCTACTACTACTACTGCCACTACTGTTACTGCTTCTACTGATATTGCTACTCTACTCCCACAACCACAGCAACTACTACGACTGCTGCTGCTATTACTACAACTACTTCTACTACTACGCAACTACTACTACGTCTGCTGCTACTAATTCTACTACTAATACTACTACTACTACACTACTATAGCTGCTGCTACTCCTACTACAACTACTATTGCTACAACTGCTACCGCTACAACTTCTACTACTACTACTACTACAACCAGTTCTTCTACTACTTTTACAACTACTATTAGCACTACTTCTCCTACTACTACAACAACAACTGCTACTACATCTACTGCTATTGCTACTATACCTACTAGTATATCTACTACTACGTCAACTACGACTACTATTACTTCTATTGCATCTACTACAATAACTGTGACTAATAATATAGCTACTACTACTACCACGACTGCTACTACTAGTACAACTACTATTACCGTGGCTACTACTGCTTCTACTACTACTACTACTACTATACTATGACTACAACTAGTACTACTAGAAATACGACAACTACTACTCCTAAAATTACTCCCATTGTTGCTGTTGTATCTACTCCTACTTCTCCACCTACTACTGCTTCTACTACTACTACCACTGCTACAACTGCCGCTACTACTCTACTTCTACTCCTACAACTACTACTACACCTACTGCTGCTGCTACTACTGCTACTGCTACTACTACTCTGAATCCTACTACTATAACTACTTCTACTACTACTATAACTGCTATCGCTATTGCTTCATTGACTGCCACAACAACTACTACCATAACTATTACCAGCAGTACTGCTACTGCTACTACGAATAATGTTATTACTACTGCTACCATTACTGCTACTCCTACTTCAGCTATAGCTATAACCACTTCTACTAATACTGCTGCCACTAGTACTACTACTACTGCCACTACTACTACTGCAACTACTATTACTACTACAACTTCTTTTGCTATTATTACAACTAATGCTGCTACTACTACTACTAATACTGCTACTGATACTACTACTACTACACTACTACTGCTACTACTACTCCTACTATTTCTATAGTTAGTACGACTACTAAATCTACTGCTACTGCTGCTACTAGTCCGACTACTTCTCTTACAACTACTGCTACTACGACTACTCGTACTACTACAACAACTACTACTACTGCTGCTGCTGCTACTCCTATTGCTACTACTACTACTTCAACTATTAATACTACAACTACTACTACAACTACTACTAATATTATAACTAGTACTACTACTATGGCCACTACTACTACAACTGCGCCTACTACTACTACTACTACTACTGCTACTGCTATTACAACTGCTACTGCTACTATTAGTACTACTACTACTACTACAGCTACTGCTACTATTAACTACTACTACCACCATTACTACAACAACAACTACTACTATATTACTACTACTACTACTGCTACTAGTACTACTACAACAACTGCTATAGCTGCCACTACAACGACTACTCGTAGAAATACTCATCCCGCTACTACTACTAGTACTCCAACTTCTCCTCCTCCTACAACCTTTACTACTACTACTACTCTTACCACTGTTGCTACTACTCCTACTCTTGCTACTACTGCTACTACAAGTACTACTACTGCTACTACTACTACTACCTCTACTACTACTGCTGCTAGTATTACTTTTGCTACTACTGCTACTATTACTACTTCTACTATGTCTGCTACTACTACTACTACCTCTACTGCTACTACTCTTACGCCTGCTACTGCTACTACTACTCCTATTGCTACCGCTACTCATAATACTACAACCATTATTGCTACAACAACTATTACTGCTTCGACAACAACTACTACTACTATTATTCCGTATACTACTTCTACTACTACTACTACTGTTGCAACTACTGCTACGCTTATCACTGCTAGTACTATTATTTCAACTACTACTGCTATTACTGCCAATACGACTCCTACTCTCAGTCTTACAACTGCGACTACTACTACCACACTTGTTAATACTATACTCTTGTTGTTGCTACTGCAACTCCTACTTCTACTACGACTACTCCTACTCTCAATCCTACTACTACCACAAATACTACTGCCAGAACTATTTCCAATACTTCTTCTACTACTACTACAACTACCACTACTGCTACTGCCACTACTCCTACTGCTACTACTACTGCCACAACTTTTGATACTACTACAACTATTGCAACTATTATTATAACAACAACTACAACTACTGCTAGTAATACTACTAATACAACTACTACTACACTACTGTCACTTCTAGTACTCCTACTACTGCTAATACTGCTCCTACAACTCCTACAACTACTACTGCTACTACTTCGACTATTGTTACTACTACAACTAAGCATACTTCTTCTTTTACAACTACTACTACTATGACTACTCCAACTACTACGACAACTACTGTTGCTAATCCTACTGCTACTATTGGTACTACTACTACTACTACTACTACTACTATTACCACTACTACTACTGCTACTACTACCATTACTACTACTACGACAACTACTATCGCGAATACTACTATTACTACTACCATTACTACTAATACTACTTTTGCGACTACTACTACGACTATCGCTACTACTATTACTACTACTGCCACCACCACTACTGCTGCTGCTACTACTAATGCCACTACTACTACCACTGCTACTACTACTCCAACAACAACAACAACTACTGCTCCTTGTACTCTACTACAACTACTACTACTGCTCCTTTTACTACTACTACAACAACTACCACTACAGCCGCTACTACTCCACTTACTTCTCCTCCTACTACTACTTCTACTAGTACTACCACTACTACAACTGCAGCCACTACTCCTAATGCTACTCCTACAACAACAACTACTACTAATGCTACTGCTACTACTATTATTGCTCATACTGCTACTACCACCACTACTACTACTCGTACTACTACTACTTCTTCTTCTTCTTCTTCTTCGACACCTCCTCCTACTACTACAGATACAACTACTTCTGCCACTCCATCTGCTACTACTCCTACGACTACTACTACAAGTAGTCCAACTACTATTACCACTGCTACTACTACTTCTACTACTCCACCCACTACTACTACAGCTACAACTGCTACTAATGATACTGATGCTACTATTACTGCTACTACTACTGCTACTACCACTACTACAACAACAACAACTACTACAATTGCTGGTACTGCTACTCTACTGCTGCTGCTGCTACTACAACAAGATGAACAACTACTACTACTACCACTTCTACAACAACTGCTACTACTGCTACTATGGCAGCTACTACTGCTCCTACTACTACTATTGCTACTAGTTCTACTGTTGCAACTGCTATTACTACAACTACTACAACAGCTACTAATACTACTATTGTTATTGCTTCCACTACTGCTTCTACTACAACTACCACAATAACAACTACTACTACTGCTGCTTCTGCTCCTGCTGCTGTTGCTACAGCTACCACTACAACTACTACAATCGCTGATACTACTGCTACTACTACTGCTTTAACTACTATACTGCTGCTGCTGCTACTACTACTAATACTACCACTACTACCACTACTACTACTACTACAACCACTATTACTACTACTACCACTACTACTACTACTATTGCAACGACTACTACTACTATTACTGCTAGTACTGCTTCTACTACAATAACTAAGACTACTACTAACACGAATACTTCTGCTATAACAACTACCATTTCTATTGCTACAACTGCTACAACAACTACTACTGCTACTTTAGACCCTATTGTTACTTCTACTAGAACAACAACAACAAATGCTACTAATACTAATACAAATACGACGATCACTACTACTGCTGCTATTACTACTGCTGCTACTACTAATACTACTACAACTTCTCCTATTCCTACTACTTCTGATACTAAGACTACTACTACTACTACTACTACTACTACTACCACCCCTATAGGTGTTGCAGCTCCTGCAACTACGACTACAACTACTACTTCTCCTACTACTACTACAGTTGCTGCCACATTGTTGCCAATTCTACTACAACAACAACTACTACTACCATGGCTACTTCTATTTCTGCTACTACTGTTTTTGCTTCAACTATTACTATTGCTACTACTTCCACCACTACTACTACTATTGCTCCGACTGCTAAAACTATTACTACTACTACTACTACTTCTGCTACTATTGGTACAGCTCCGACTACTACTACTACTTCTGTTGCTAATATCGCCAATATGCTTCTGCTCCTACTGCTATTACGAGTACCATTACTACGACGACAACAACAACAACAACTACTTCTCCTCCTCCTACTACTACAACTGCTGCTATTATGATTTGGACAACGACTACTACTGCTACTACACAACTACTACTTCTCCTACTGCTACTACCACAATTGCTACTACTACTATTGGTACAACAACTACTACTGTTACTACTACTGCTGCTGCTACTGTTGCTACTACTTCTACTATTACCACTACTACTACAACTTCTACTACTACTGCTACTACTACTACTATTACAACAACTAATACTACTACTATTGCTATTACTAGTTCTACTACTGCTACTACAACTAATACTACTACTACTGCTACTACTACCACTACTACAACTACTACTACTTCTACTACTACTACTACCACTTCTACTACTAGTACTAATTGTACCGCTACTACTACTACTACCAATACTAATTCAGATACTACTTCTGGTACTACTGCTACTACTACTGCTACCACTACTCCTTCTACTACTGCTAAATCTACTACAACTACTACTGCTGCTACTACTGCTACTATTCAAGCTACGGGGGCTGCTATTGCTACTACTATGATTACCCCTAATTCTACTTCTATTGCTGCAACTACTACTACCACTACTACTGTTGTCGCTACTGCAACTTGTTCTCCAACTACTACTATTACTGCAATAGCTACTGCTGCTACAATGACTATTGCTACTACTGTTTTGACTACTACTACTACTACTACTACTACTACATTTGCAACTTTTAGTGCTAATATTACTACTATTGCTGCTACTACAACTGCTTGCTGCTACTATAATTACTACTACTACTTCCCCCTTTATTATTACTGCTACTACTTCTCCCTTTATTATTACTGCTACTGCTACTACTACTACTACTACTACAACTACTACTTCTACTACTACTTCTACTACTACTACTACTCCTCCTCCTGATACTATTATTGCTACTACTACTACTACCACTACTACTGCTACTACTACTGCCACATCTGTCACAACCACTACTACTACAACTACTGCTACTACTACTACTATTGCTACTTCTGTAGCTACAGTTCCTACTCTACGACTACCACTAATTTTACTTCTGCTGTTGCAACTACTAATACTATTGCTACTGCTACCGCTACTACTACTTGTTTTCCTATTACTACTATTATTGCAACTACTACTATTACTATAATGACTATTGCTACTATTACTGCTACTACTCATTGACTACTATTACTACTACTATGACTACTATTGCAACTTTGAGCCATTGTACTGCTACTATTGCTACTGCTGCTACTACTATAATTACTACTACTTTTACTACTCCTACGGTAACCACTACTACTTCTCCCACTATTATTACTACTACATCTACTGCTCCTACAACAACTACTACTACAACTTCTATTCTGGTACTGTTGCTACTACAACTACAACTACTGCTTAAGCTACGACTACTACTACTACTGCTGGTGCTACTAATACTAGTACTACTACGGCTACTACTACAACTTTTACTGAGGTTGCTACTGCTACTGCTGCTATTACTGCTAGTACATTGCTACTAATTCTACAACAACAACAACTACTACCACAAATATTTTTGCTACTACTACTACTACGACTATAACTTCTACTTCTGCCACTACTTTCGCTACTATTACTAGCACTACTACAATTACCACTGCTGCTGCTAGCTGCTACTGCTAATACTATTACTACTATAATTGCTAGAACTACTACTATTGCCACAACTACTACTACTTTTACTACTACTTCTGCCCCTAGTACTACTACTGTTACAACTACTGCTACTATTGCTACTTCTACTACTACTACTACTACTACTACTACTACTACTACTACTTTTACTATAGCTGCTATGGTTACTTCTGTGTCTACTACTACTACTACTCCCATTACTACTATTGCAGCTATTGCTATTACTGCAACAACCAATGCTACTGCTACAACAGCTACACTATTACTTCTTCTCCTTCTACAACTACTACTTCTACTAATACTACTTCTACTAATACTACTTGTACTATAGCTACAACAGCTACTATTGCCACTACTTCTGCGGCTCCAACAACCACTACTACTACTTTAACTACTACTGCAATGACTGCTACTTCTACTGCCACTACAATGACAGATATTACTACTACTACTCCTACTATCACCACTACTATAACAATTCTTACTACTACCAATACTACTTCCACAAGTAGCAGTACTTGTATTCCTACTGCTACTACTGCTACCGCTGCTACTACTACAACTACAACAACTACTACTACTACCTTCCTCCAACTACTACGACTATCACAACTCTTCCAACAACGAAAATTGCTACTACTACCACTACTACTATTGCTACAACTTGTACTACTCCTTGCACTGCTACTACTACTCCTATTACTACTACTACTACAAGTAGTACTAGTACTACTACTACTACGACTATTACTCTTACTCCTACTACAACTACTACCACTACTATTCTCTATGCTACCACTACTCCTAATACTACTGCGAATAAAACTACTACTACTACTGTTACTACTGCGACTACTACTGCTACTATTACTACTATTGTTACCGCCATAACTACTACTATTATTTCTATTGGAATTACTACTACCGCTACTGCTGCTAATGCTACAGCCAATACTGCTACTCCTACAACTATGACTGCTACTGCTACTACTATTAGTGTTATTACTACTAATGCTACTACTACAATAACAGTGGCAACTACTACTAATCGCACTACTACTACTACTACAACAACTACTACTACTACTTCTACTACTACTACTACTACTTCCACTACCACTGCTACTACTACTCGCACTCCTACTACCACTACTAATGCTACTAGTCCTATAGCTACTTGCACTCATAACATAACTAATACTGCTGCTATTACTACACCCACAACTGCTACTACGACTATTGCTCTTGCTGCTGATGCTATTGCTATTACTATTTCTGCTAATACTACCACTACCACTACTACGACTACTCTCACTCCAACTACTACTACCGCTCCAACTACTACTACTGCTACTACTACTACTACTACTACTACTACTACTACTACTACTACTACTACTACTACTACTACTACTATTAC
>RXID01011110.1:0-2500 GCA_005019695.1 Trichopus zeylanicus subsp. travancoricus
CCACAGTGGTGAAAGTTGTAGTTTTAGTAGCAGCAACAATAGTCATAGTAGTAGCTATAGTGGTAGTAGCAAAAGTAGTAGTAGAAGTTGTAGTAGCAGGAGCAATATTAGCAGCAGTAGCAGCAAAAGTAGTAGTAGTAGTAGAAGTAATAGTAGTAGTGGTTGTTGTTGTTGTTGTTGTTGTTGTAGTAGTAGTAGTAGTAGTAGTAGTAGTAGTAATAGTTGTTGGTGTTACTGTAGTAGTAATAGTAGTAGTAGTTGTTGCTGTAGTAGTAGCCGCAGTAGAGGCATCAATAGTAGCAGCAGATGTCAGAGTAGTAGTAGTAGTAGTTATGATAGTAGTAGTTGTAGTAGTCATGGTAGTAGTAGGAGCAAGAATACTAGTAGTAGTTGTTGTTGTTGTAGTAGTAGTAGTAGTAGTAGTAGAAGTAGTAGTAGTACTAGTAGTAGTAGTTGTTGTTGTTGTAGTAGTAGTAGTAGTTGAAAAAGAAGTAGTAGTAGTAGTAGTCATAGTAGTAGTAAAAGTAGTAATAGTAGTAATAGTAGTAGTGGTGCTAATAGCAGCAATAGTGGTAGCAGCAACAGTAGCAGTAGTGGTAATAGTAGTAGTGGTGCTAATAGTAGTAGTAGTGGCAGCAAGAATACTAGTAGTAGTAGTTGTTATTGTTGTTGTTGTAGTAGTAGTAGTAGGAGAAGTAGTAGTAGTACTAGTAGTAGTAGTAGTTGTTGTTGTTGTAGTAGTAGTGGTAGTAGAAGTAGTAGTAGTACTAGTAGTAGTAGTTGTTGTTGTTGTTGTAGTAGTAGTAGTAGTAGTAGAAGTAGTAGTAGTACTAGTAGTAGTAGTAGTAGTAAAAGTAGTAGTAGTAGTAATAATAGTAGTGGTGCAAATAGTAGTAGCAGTGGTAGCAGCAACAGTAGTAGTAGTGGTGCTAGTAATGATAGTAGTAGTAGTAGTAGTAGCAGCAGCAGCAGTAGTAGTAACAACAGCAGTAGTAGTGGTAGTAGTAGTAATAGTCAAAATAGGAGTAGCAGTATTAGTAGTATTAGTAGTAGTAGTAATAGTAGTATTTGTAGTAGCAGTAGTAGTAGAAGCAGTAGTAGTTGTAGTATAGTAGTCATATAAATAGTAGTTATTGTTGTTGTACTAATCAGAGTAGCAGCATCAGCACCATTAGTAGTAGTAGTAGAAAAAGTAGTAGTGGTAGTAGTAATAGTAGTCATCGAAGTACTAGTAGCAGGAGTAGTAATAGTAGTTGTTGTAGTAGTTGTAGTAGCAAAAGTTGTAGTAGTACTACTAGTAGTAGTACTAGTAGTAGTAGCAATTATAGAAGTAGTAGTACTAATTGCAATAGTTTCAGTAGTTGTGCAGGTAGAAGCAACAGCGGCACTAGTAGTTGCAGTTGTACTAGCAGTAGTAGTAGCAGCAGTAGCAACGATAGTAGCAATAGTAATACTAGTAGTAGAAATAGGAGTGGTAGTAGTAACAGTTGTACAAGAGGTGGAAGTGGTAGTATCAATAGCAGCTGTAGCATCAGCAGCAGTAGTAGTAGTGGCAGTAGCAGAAGCACAGCAGCAAAAAGTAGTAGTGGAAATAGTAGTGGTAGCCACAGTAGTAGTAGAAGTAGCAGCAGCAGTTGTATTAGTAGTAGTTGAATTAGCAATAGTAGTATTAGTAGTAGTAATAGCAGTAGTAGTAGTAGTAATTGTAATAGCAATAGAAGTAGTTGTAGCAGCAGTAGTAGTACCAGCTGCAGCAGCAGGAGTAGTAGTAGTTCTGGTAGTAACAGCTATAATAGTTGTATTTGTAACAGTAGTAGTAGCAGCAGTTGCAATAATAATAGCTGTTGTCATTGTTGTAGTATTCATAGTAGTAGTAGGGGTAGGAGTTGGAGAAGGAGTAGTAGTAGGGGTTGTAGTAGTCATAGTAGTACTAGTAGGAGTAGTCGTAGTTGTAGTAGAAGAAGTAGGAGTAGTATTAATAATTAGTATTAGTAGTAGAGTAGTAGTAGCAGTAGCAGCAGCAGATGTAGTAGTAGTAGCAATAGTAGTTGTAGCCGCAGCGGCAATAACTGTAGTAGTAGTAGTAGTAGTAGGTGTATTAGTAGCAGTAGAAGTAGAAGTTGTAGTAGTTTTAGCAGTAGTAGCGGTAGTATTATTAGTGGTAAAATAAGTAGTAGTAGTAGAAGTTGTTGGAGTTGTAATAGTTGTAGTAGTAGTAGTAGTAATTGTAGAAGTAGTAGCCGTAATATTATGAATAGGAATAGTAGTAGTAATAGTAGTAGTAGTAGTAGTAGTAGTAGAAGTAATGGCACTAGTAGTCGTAGAAGAATTAGCAAATGTAGTAACAGCAGCAACAGTAGTAGTAGTAATAGCAAAAGTAGTTGGAGTAGTAGTAGTTGCAGCAGTCGCAGTAGTAGAAGTAGTAGTAGTAGTAATAGTTTAAGGTGAAGTAGTAGTAGTAGTTGTAGTACATGTAGTTGTAGTAATAGTTGTGGAAGTT
>RXID01011110.1:7500-19592 GCA_005019695.1 Trichopus zeylanicus subsp. travancoricus
GATGTAGGATTAGTAGTTGTAGTAGTTGTTGTTGTTGTTGTTGTCGTCATTGTAGTAGTAGTAGTACTTTAGTAGTAGTAGTAGTCGTATATGCTTAAGGAGTAGTAGTTGGAGTAGGAGTTGGAGTAGGAGTAGTAGTTGTACTCGTAGTAGTAGTAGTAGTAGTAGTAGTAGTAGTAGTTGCAGTGGTAGTAGTAACGATAGTTGTAGTGGTTGTGGTAGTATTAGTAGTAGTTGTTGTTGTTGTAGTTGTAGTAGTAGCAATAGTATTTGTAGCAGCAGTAGTAGTAATAGAAGTAGTAGTAGTAATAGTATTAGTCATAGCAGTAGTAGTAATAGGAGTAGAAGCAGTAGTAGTAGTAGTTGTAGGAGGAGTAATAGTAGCTGGAGGTGTAGCAATTGTTGTAGTAGTAGTAGTAGAAGTCGGATTAGTAGTTGTAGTAGTAGTAGTTGTTGTTGTTGTAGTAGTAGTAGTAGTAGTAGTAGTAGTATATGCAGTAGTAGTAGTAGTTGGAGTAGGAGTTGGAGTAGGAGTAGTAGTTGTACTCGTAGTAGTAGTAGTAGTAGTAGTAGTAGTAGTAGTAGTAGTAGTAGTAGTAGTAGTAGTAGTAGTAGTAGTTGCAGTGGTAGTAGTAGCGATAGTGGTAGTGGTGGTGGTAGTATTAGTAGTAGTAGTTATTGTTGTAGTTGTGGTAGCAGCAATAGTATTTGTAGTAGCAGTAGTAGTACTAGAAGTAGTAGCAGTAGTGGTACTAGTAGTAGGAGTAGTAGGAGTAGTAGTAGTAGTAGAAGCGGCAGAAGCAGCAGTAGTTGTAGTAGTTGTTGTAATAATAGTAGTATTCGCAGGAGTAGTAGCAGTAAAAGAAGTTGTAGTAGAAGTAGTAGTAGTAGTAGTAGTATTAGTAGTAGTAGTAGTTAATGGAGTTGTAGTGGTAGGAGCAGCAACAACAGTAATAGTAGTAGTTATTGTTGTCGTAGTAGTTGTAGGAGTAGAAGTAGAAGTAGTAGCAACTGTACTAGTAATAGAAGTAGTAGTAGTAGTGGTAGTAGCAGCAGTAGCAGTTGAAGTAGTAGTAGTAGTAGTAGTTATAGTAGTAAGAGTTGTAATTGTGGTAGTAGTAGCAGCAACAGTAGTAGTATGAGTAGTAGTAGCGGTTGTAGCAGTAGTCATTGTAGTTGTCAGAGTAGTAGTAGGGGTTCCAGTTGGAGCAAGGGTAGTAGTAGCAGTTATACTAGTAATAGTAGTGCTAGTAGTAGTCGTAGTAGTAGAAGTTGGAGTAGCAGTAATTGTAGTAGTTGTAGTAGTGGTAGAAGTAGTAGTAGTAGTAGCAATAGCAGTACGAGTGGTACTAGAAATAGTAGTTGTTGTTGTAGCAGTTTTACGAGTAGCATTAGTGGCAGTAGTAGGAGTACTCATGGTAGGCATCGTAGCAGAAGTTGTAATAGTAATAATAGTAGTAGTCGTAGTAGTAGTAGTAGTAGTAGAAGTAGTAGTAGCAGTTGTAGTTGTAGCACTTGTAGTAGCAGCATAAATAGCAGTAGTAGTTGTTGTAGTAGTAGTAGTAGCAGTAGGTGTAGTTGTAGCATTTGTAGCAGCAATAGTAGTTTAAATAGGAGTAGTAGTAGTAAAAGTAGAAATGACAACTGTAGCAATAGCGGTTGTAATAATAGTAGTAGCAGCATTAGCAGCTGTAGTTGTAGTACTAGTTGTGGTAGTAGCATTAGTAGTAGTAGTGGCAGTAGTCATAGTAGTAGTTGGAGTAGTAGTAGGTGTAGGAGTTGGAGTGGGAGTAGTAGTTGTAGTAGTAGGAGTAGTAGATGTAGTAATAGTTGGAGTAGTAGTAGGTGTAGGAGTTGGAGTGGTAGTAGTAGTAGTAGGAGGAGGAGGAGGAGGAGTAGTAGATGTAGTAGTAGTAGTACTAGTAGTAGGATTAGCAATTATAGTAGTAGTAGTATTAGTTGCAGTAGTAGTAGTTGTAGTAGTAGGTGTAGCAATAGCAATATTAGTAGGAGGAGTTTTAGTAGTAGTTGTTGTTGTTGTTGTAGTAGTAGTAGTAGTAGAAGTAGTAGTAACAGATTTTATAGAAGTAGTTGTACTAGAATTTACAGAAGTTGTAGGAGTTTTAGGGGTAGTGGTAGCAGTAGTCGTAGCAGCAGCAGCCGAGTAGTAGTAGTAGTAGTAGCAGCATCAGCTGTAGTAGTAGTAGTAGTAGTTGTTGTAGTTGTGGTGGTAGTAGTAGTTGTAGTAGTAGTATTTGTTGTAGTTGTAGTAGTAATAGGAGTGGTAGGAGTAGTACGAGTAGTAGCAGTAGCAGAAGTATGAGTCAGAGTTAGTGTGGTAGTAGTAGCAGCAGTTGGAGTCGGAGTAGGAGAAGTAGCAATAGTAGTAGTTGTAGTATTAATAGTTATAGTAGTGGTAGTAGTAGAAGTAGCAGTAGCAGGAATAGTACTATTAGTTGTGGTAGTAGTAGCAGTAGTGGTAGGGGTAGTTGTGGTAGTAGTAGTGGTAGTTGCAGTAGTAGTGGGAGAAGTAGCAGCTATAATAGTTGTAGTAGTAGTAGTAATAATAATAGTAATAGTGGTAGTACTAGCAATAGTAGGAGAAGAAGTAGCAGTAGCAGTATATGTAGTTGTAGTAGTGGTAGTAATAAGAGTAACAGCAGTAATTGGAGTAGCAATAGTAGTAGTAGTAATAGCAGCAATAGTAATTGGAGCAGTTCTAGTAGGAGTAATAGCAGCAACAGCAACATCAACAGTACTAGTAGGAGTGTTAGGAGTAGTAGTAGGAGTAGGAGTCGTAGAAGCTGAAATAGTAGTAGTAGTAGTAACAGTAGTAGTAGTATTATTAACAGTAGAAGTAATACTAATAGTAGGAGTAGTAGCAGCAGTCGGTGTAGGAGTAGTTGTAATAGTAGTAGTAGTAGTAGTAGTAGTAGTAGTAGTAGTAGTAGTAGTAATAGTAGTAGTAGTAGTAGGAGTAGTGGTAGTAGGAGTAGTAGTAGGAGTAGGAGTAGCAGTAGAAATAGTAGTGGCAGTACTACTAGTACTACCACTACTGCTACTGCTACAGCTACTACAACTATGACTAGTACTACTGCTACTGCTAGTACTACAGCTACTAATGCTACTGCTACTACTATTGTTGCCGCTACTTCTACTGCTACCACCACAATTGCTCAACTACTGCTACTACTACTGGTAGTACTACTATTGACGCTACCACGGCTACTACTACTATTGCTACGGCTACTACTTCTTATACAACAACCATTGCTACTCCTATTAATGCAACTACGGCTACTACTACCGCTACTACTAGTATTACCACAGCTATCATTCTTACTACTCGTACGACTACTACTACTACAACTACTTCTTTACTATCAATACTACTACGACTACTGCTACTATTGCTATGACTACCACTACTACCACTACTATTACTATGGCTACTACTACTACTTCTGCTATCACTTTATGAATGCCACTATTGCTATTACTACTACTACTATTATTACAACAATTACTACAATTACGACAACTACTACTACTACTGCTACTGCTACTACAACAACTACTATTGCGACAACTGCTACTGCTGCTACTGCTAGTATGATGACTGCTACTACTACTACATTATAAATACTGCTTCTACTAGTATTACTACTATAACGACTACTACTACTTCTACTACTACTACTACTACTACTACTACTACCACAACTACTGCTACTGGTACTACTACTACCACAACTACTGCTATTGCTACTACTACAATGACTAGTACTACCACTGCTACCAGTACTCCTACTGCTAGAACGATAACTGCTACCGCTACTACTACTGCTACTACTACTGCTACTACTACTACTACACACTACTACTATAGTTGTTGCCCCAACTAATACAACAACTACTGCAGTTGTTGATACCACAGCTACTACTACTGCTACTACTACTACTAATCTTATCACTACCACTATTAATACAGCTGCTGCTTCTGCAACAACTACAACTTCTCCTACTTTTATTACTATTGCTACAACTACTACTACTACAACTCCAACTAATACGACAGCCACTACTGGTACTACTGCTAGAACTAGTATTACTGGTACGGCTACTACTAGTACTACTACTACTACCACTACTATTACTACTACTGCAAATACTGTTACAAATAATCTGATTAGTACTACTGCTACTTCTGCTACTACAATTACTACAATTAATACTACTACTTCTACTATGGTGGCTACCACTACTACTGCCACAACAACTACTTCTGCTACTACTTTTACGACTGCCACTACTACTGCCACTACTACTACTGCTACTACTACTGCTACTACTACTACTGCTACTCCAAATAATACTACTGCTGCTGCTACTACTACTTCTACTACTAATACTACTGCTGCTGCTACTGCTACTATAACTACTACAACTACAAGTACTACTTCTACTACTATTACTACTTGTACTACTACTACTAGTGCTACTACTACTTCTACTCGCTCTACTACTATTACTACTACTACTACAACTACTACTACTACTTCTACTACTACTACTATTGCTAATATAGCGGCTACTACTACCACTGCTACCACTACTTCTACTGCTACAACTGCTACTACAACTAATACAATTACTACACAACTACTACTACATCTAACACCACTGCTAATACTGCTACTGTTGCTATAAGAAATACTACTACTACTACAACAACTACAATAATTACTATTGCCGCTATTTCTACTACTGCTACTGCTACTACTAAGACTACTACTACCATAACTGCTATCACAACTACTTCTACTACAAGTTCTACTAATGCTATAACAAAAACCAATGCTGCGACTACTACTTCTCCTAAAACTACAGTAACTACTAGAACTAAAACCTCTCCTACAACAATAAGAACAACAACAACAACAACTACTACTACTACTACTACTAATGCTACAACTATTGCAAATGCTACTACTACTATTACTACTGCTGCTACTGCTACTACTACTACTACTACGGCTATGACTACTACTGCCATGACTACTACTTCTCCTACTACCGTTAGTACTGCAACCACTTAGACTACAACTATTGCTACTCCAACTAATACTACAGTTGCCACTACTATTACTGCTACTAATAGTATTACTCCTACTACTTCTACTACTACTACTACAACTACTACCATTACTTCTACAACTATTACTACTACTGCATATCCTGCTACCACTACTACGACTGCTACTACTGCTACTACTGCTACTACAATTACTACTACTACTACATCAAAAACTAATATTACTACTACTACCACAACCACTACTACTACTGCTACTACTACTTATACAACTACTACTCTGACTCCAACTAATACTACTGCTGCTACTACCACTACTGTTGCAACGAGTATTACTACTACTACTTCTGCTAGTACAACACAACTCCTACAACTACTTCTGCTGCTATTACTTCTTCTACTACTACTACTTGTTCTACTACTGCTTTCACTTCTTCTACTACTATTACTACTACTACTACTACAACAACAACTACATCTACTACTACTACTATTGCTACTACGGCTACTACTTCTACTACTGCAACCACTAATTCAACTGTTATAACTACTTTTTCTGCTACTGCAATTACTACTACAACTACGACCATATCTACTACTACTGCTACTACTGCTACTGCTACTACAACAAATACCACTACTACTACAACAACTACAATTACTGTTGCTACTACTTCTACTTCTGCTATTGCTACTACTATGAGTACTACTTCTACTACTACTAATACAACTACCGCTACGAGTGGTTCTACTAATACAATAACAAATACTACTGCTACTACTAGTACTACTGCTACTACCTTTCCCATAACCAATATAACTACTACTGCAATCACTTCTTCTTACAATAGCTACTACTACTACTGCTAATGCTACAATAACTACTACTGCTACTACTGATGCTACTCCTGCTGCTGGTGTTACTACTACTACTACTACTACTACTATGGACACTACTACTCCTACAACTATTACTATTGCCACTACAGTTGCTACTACTACTACTGCTACTCAAACAAATACTACTGCTACCACTAGTATTACAACAACAACTTCTACTACTACTGCTTTAGCTACTACTACAACTTCTACTGCTACTTCTAGTGCTATTACAACAACTACTACTACTATGACTACTACTACAACTATTGCTACTACGGCTGCTATTGCTACTACCTCTAACACTAGTTAGGCTGTTACAACTGCTGCTACTACTACTACAATTATTATTACTACTACTAATACATCTACTATTATTGTTACTTCTACTACTGTTGTTGTTACTGCTACTATTGCTACTACTACTACTATTTTGACTACTACTATTGCAGCTGCTACTACTACTATGCTACTACTACTACCACCACCACCACAACCACTACTATTTTCGCTACTATTGCTGCTACTAGTACTATTGCTGCTACTGTTACAACTCCTACTACTAGTACTACTCCTAGTACAAGAACTACTGCTACTACGCTACAGCTCCTACAACAACAACAACAACTACTACTACTACTAATACTACTACTGCTACTACGACTACTATTACTTCTACGACAACTACTACTTCTACTGCTACTCCTCCTCCTCCTAATACTACTACAACTACTTCAGCTACTACAGCTATTAATACTACTTCTACTACTACTACTGCTGCTGCTAATACTAATACTACTACTCCATCTTCTACCGCTACTACTACTCCCACTGCTACTATGGCTACTACTACTATAGCTACTACTACAACTACAACCACTACTACCGCTACACCTACTATTGCTAATACAGTTGCTAATACTACTACTCAAACTACTATTGCTACTAATACTACTACTAATACTGCTGCGAGTACTACTATAACTAATGCTAGAGCTACTATTATTTCTTCTCCTTCTATTATTCCGATTGCAAGTACCACAGGTACAACTGCTGCTGCTGCTGCAGCAGTAACTACTACTACTACTACTACTATTATTGCTTCCACTATTCCACTGCTACTACTACTAATGCTACTATTCCTACTACTTCTACTGCTGCTGCTGCTACTATTCCTACTACTACTACTTCTCCTACTATAATTAATACTACTGCAACAACTGCTACTACTACTATTGCTGCTCCAACTAATACTAGTACTGCTACTACTACTAATTCTTCTGCTACTATGACTATTACTACTACTGCTACTGCTACTACAGTTACTATTGCTACTACTGCTACCACTACTTCGACTGCTACTACTGCTTCTACTACTAATACAACGACTACTTCTACTACTGCTACTTTTACAACAACAACTACTACTACTACTATTGCTATGACAAAATCTACTGCTACTATTACCACCACTGACACAGTTAATACTACTACTACAATAACAAATACTACTACTACCACTACCACTATTGCTACTACTACTACTAGCACTACTGCTATTGCTGCGCTACTACTACTACGTCTGCAACTACTAGTACTACTAGTACTACTACTACTATAGTTGCTACAACTAACATAGCTACTATTACTATTGCTACTCTTACTACTATTACTACCACTACTGCTATTGCTAATACAGCTATGACTGCCAATACTTGTACTACTACAACTACAACTACTATAATTGCTACTACAAACAAAGCCAATACTACTTCTATTACTACTCCTACTGCTACTACTATTACTAGGACTAATACTACTACGACTACCACTTCTAAAACTACTGATACTATTCCTACTACTGCTACTACTACTATTACTATAACAACTACTACTGCTACTGTTATGGCTGCAACTACTTCTACTACTACTACAACTACTAGTTCTGCTACTACTAAGACTACTCCTACTATTATTGCTACTACTTCAACTACTGCTGTTGCTACTGCTACTACTACAGCTACAACTACTACTACTACTAATATATCTTCTACTACTACTATTACAACTGCTACTACGACTGCTACAACTACTACTACTTCCACTATTACTAGTACTACTACTGCTACTACTATTGCTACTACTATTACTATTACTACAACTACTGCTACTAATGCATCTACTACTACTGCTACTAAGACTACTAATACTACTACTACTACTTTTATTACTACTGTTACTACTCGTACGACTACTAAAACTACTACTACCACAGCTACGTCTACTACTACTACAACTATTATGGCTACCGTTGGTACTGCTACAACTATTACTTCTTGTAGTACTACAATTACTACTTCTACTACTTCTGCTATTACTGCTGCTGCTACTACTAGAACTACTACCACTACTACTACTACTACTACTACTACTGCTACTACTAGTTCTACTACAACTACCACTACACCTAATACCCCTACGCCTACTACCGCTACAACTGGTGCCACCACCACCACCACCACCACCACCACTACTACTACTACTACCGCTACTGCTGCAACTATTTCAACGACTTCTACTACTACTACTATAACAACTACTGCTACTACTACTATAATTGCTACTACTGCTACTACTACTGCTACTACTATAACTACTACTATATATAGCTACAATGACTACTGCTACTGCTACTACTATAGCTACTACTACTACTGTTGATACTGCAACAACTACTACAATAATAACAACAATAACAACAACTACTGCTACAACTAGTTCTGCTGTTGTTGCTACTGATGCTACTACCGATACTACTGGTACTACTCTTGGTGCAGCTGCTTCTGCTACTGCTGCTACTATTACAACTATTAATTCTATTGCAGCAACAACTACTACTATAGCTACTGCTGCTACTACTAATGCTACGACTACTTCTGCTACTACTACTACTTCTCTTAATACTACTATTACTGCTACTACTATTGCTACTACTACTACTACCTATATTACGCCTACTACTACTGCTACTACTGTTACTACGACTGCTACTGCGACAACTAGTACTTCTCCTACTACTCCTACTACTACTAATGCCTCGATAGCTACTACTACTACTACTGCTGCTACCCCAACTTCTAAAGCTACTACTATTACTACTACTACTGCTACTGCTACAACTGTTGCTATAGCTATTATGGCTACTACTACTGCTACTGCAACTGCTACTACAACTATTATGGCTACTACTACTACTACTACTACTACTACGACTACGATTTCCAATACTACAGCTCCTGCTGCTACTGCTACTAATGCTACTACAACTACTACTACTATTTTAGCTACTACTACTTTTACTACAACAACTACTACTATGACTACTACTGCTCCTAGGGTCACTACTGCTACTATTAATGGCACTTCTACAAGTACGACTACTGCTACTACAGCAACTGCTACTACTACTGCTACTGTTACTACTACTCCAAATGCTACTACGGCTACTACTACTACTACTACAACTACTAATACTACTACTGCTGCACCAATTGCTACTACTACTACTCCCACTACACCGACTACAGCTACTATTGCTACTTCTACTACTAGTACAACTACTACTACTCCTTTTACTGCTACTACTACTATTATTTTTACAAATAATACTCCTACTACCACTACTACTGGTCCTACTACTGCTTCTATTGCTGCAACCACTACTACTATGATTGAAACTACTACTGCTACTACTAATACTGCTGCGACTGCAACTACTTCTCCTACTGCTATTACTACTACTACTATTGCTCTTGCTACTACTACTACTACTACTCCAACAACTCCTACTACTACAACCACGACTACTGCTATGGATACTCCTACCACTACTGCTACTACTAATGCTACTATTACTACTGCTACTACTGCTACTCCTACAACAACAACTACTGCCCCCACTATTACTACTTCTACTACTACAACTCCAACTACTACAAGTGCTACAACTGCTCCTACTGCTACTACTAATGCGACTACTACAACTATAGCTACTAGTACTGTGGCTACTATGGTTGCTGTTACTACTACTGTTACAACTATTGCTACTACTTCTACAACTACAACTGCTGCTACGACTACAACTACAACTACTAGTATTACTACAATAACTAATACTACTACTACTTCTGCTACTATTGCTACTACTGCTACAACTACTCCCAATATTACTTTTTCTAACATTACTACTACTGCTACTACTACTACTAGTACTATTACTATTACTACTACTATAACTACTACTACTCCTACTACTACTACTACAAGAACTCCTACCACTACTACTTCTCCTACTCCTACCACTACTACTACTACTACTGCCATGGCTAAAATAACTAATACTGCTACTATTACTACGTCTACCACTACAACTGCTACTACTACTACTATTGCTAGAACTAATACTGCTACTACTACTCATACTTCTACTTCTACCACTACAACTACTACTATTACTGTTATTGCGATAGCTACTATTGCTACAGCTACTACGATGGCCACCTCTCCTACTACTACAGCAACTAATACTACTACTTCTGCTACTACTTCTACTGCTACTATTGGTACTACTGCTATTATTGCTACTACTACTACAATGGCTACTACTACTACTACTACTACTACTACTAAAATTACTACTAGTAATACTACTACACTTACAACTACTACGGTCACAACAATAATAACAACAACAACAACAACTACTACTACTACTACTACTACTACTACTAGTACTACTACTTCTGCTACTACATTGCTATTGCTACTACGACTTATGCTACTACTACTTCCCCTACTTCTACTGCTACTATTGCTACTGTTACTACTATGACTGCTGCTACTACCACTACTATCACTACTACTACTACTACTACCACTACTACTACTACTACTACTACTACTACTACTACAACTACTACTACCACTACCACTACTACTACCACTACTACAACTACTATGCCAAGTACTGCTTCTACTGCTACTACTACTACCACTACTACTACAACTATTGCAACAACTACTCCTATTGCTACTACTACTACTACTACTACTACTGCCCTTGATACTACAACTACCATCTACTACTACTGCTACTACTACTACTACTACAACTACTGCAACTACTACTCCTATTGCTACTCCTACTCCTACTACTACTACTACTGCCCTTGCTACTACAACTACCATCCCACTACTACTACTACTATAGCTACTCCTACTAGAACTACAACTGCTCCCACTGTTACAACTGTAGCTACTACAACTGCTACTTCTGTAAGTGCAACAAATGCTCCTATTGCCCCTACTACTGCTACTACTACCATTACTAACGATACTACCACGACTACTACTACTAATGATACAACCACGACTACTACTACTACTTGTACTGCGGCAACTATTGTTGTTGTTACTATTACTACCACTTGTACTGCTACTACTTCTATAACTACTATGGCTACTATGACTACTGCTATTACTGCTACTAATACTACTACTACTACTGCTACTACTAATACTACCTCGACTACTACTATTATTGCTAACACTACTACGACTGCTAATACCACTACTAGTACTACTACTATTTCTACTACTACTACTTCTCCTACTACTATTTCTTCTTCTACTATGACTTCTGCTTCTGCTACTACTACTATTACTTCCACTGCTATTGCTGCTACCACAGCTACTACTACTTCTACTACCATTGCTGCTACTACAGCTTCTACTTCTACCACTACAACCACTCAAACTTCGAGTACTACTACTACTACAAATACTACTACAATTTCTACTTGAACTACTGCTTACACTACTTCCCCTACACCTACCACTTTACCTCCTCCTACTACTACTACTCCTAATTCTATAACTACAGCAACCGCTGCTACTACTCCTAACGCTACAGCTACTGCTGCAACTACTACTAATTTATTACTAAAGCTTCTGCTCCTACTGCTACTATTACTACTACTACTGCTCCTGCTATTAGTACTACAACTACTACTCCTACGACTATTACTCCTACTATTGCTGCTAGCACTCATACTACTGC